>CAUYLG010024270.1:0-28063 GCA_963573385.1 Cacajao melanocephalus
CTGCATTCTAGCCTGGGCAATAAAACAAGAATCTTGTTCTCTCTCCCTCTTTCTCTTCCTCTTTCTTTCTCTCTTACATTCTTTTTTTTCTTTCTTTCACTCTGTCTTTCTTCTCTTTTTCTTTCTTTCAAAAAAAAAAAATTAAAAAAATGGACAAAAGATTTGAATAGACATTTATCCAAAGCTGACATACACATGCTCAGTAAGCACATAAAAAGATGCTCAACATCATTAATCATCAGGAAATGCAAATCAAAACCACAATGGGATGCTACTTCATATCCACTGGGATGGCCGGAATCAGAAATAAAGACAGTGACAAGTACTAGAGATGAAGATGTGAAGACATTGGAATCCTCATAGGCTGTTAATGTGATCGTAGAATTATACAGTTGCTTCGGAAAATAGTTCGGCAGTTTTCCAAAATGTTAAGCACAGAATTACCATATGACCCAGCAATTCCACTGCTAGATACATAACTATATGTATAACTAAGAAAACTGAAAACATGTCTATATAAAAATTTGCATATGAATGTTTACAGAACCATTATATATAATAGTCAAGAGTAGAAGCAACCAAATTTCCATCACCTGATGGATAAACAAAATGTGGTATATCCATACAACAGAATATAATTGAGCCATCAAAAGGAATGAATTTGCTGATACGTGCTACAACATAGATATACCTCAAAAACATTGTCTAAGTGAAAGGAGCCAATCAGAAAACACATGACCCCATTTATATGAAATGTTCAAAATATGCAAATCCATATAGAAAGTAGATTACCAAAACCATGGGTCTCCCCATGCTGGGGAAAATGGGGAGTGACTGCTAACTGGTAAAAGATTTTCTCTAAAATCAGATTGAGGTAATGGTTGTACATCCCTGTGAACATACTAAAAACCACTGTGTACTGAGTGATACTAATGTGTACTGAATTGCACACTTTAAAAGGGCGAGTTTTAGAATATGTAAATACTGTCTCAATAAAACATTAAAAAATTCATTAATTCAACATGATAATATTTCTTACCCATAAGGTTGGCAAATGTAAACAATCAGAAAATATTAACTGTGAGGATGTGGGTTAATGGGAAGTGCCACACAGTGCACTAGGGAGAATAAATTGGTGTAGCTGGCTTTGGCAATATCAGGTAAAACTGAAAGCATGCACACTCTACAAGCCATCAATTCTTCTTGTAGGGAGATACCCAAAAGAATTATAAATTGACACAGAGCTTTCACTGTGGCAATAAATACAATTGAGAAAAACTGCAAACAACCTAATGAATGTGTTCAATAGAATAATGGATATATGACAATAGCAAATAACAGCTAACATTTATTGGGTACTTAATCTGTACCAGGTGCTGTTCTACCTACTGTATTTGAATTAAACTTAATTTTTACAAAAGTCTGTGAGACAGGAATGCGTCCTACTCCCATTTTATAGGTCTTAACCACCATGCAATGTGCAATGCTGCTTATGTACTGTATTCATTCAGCAGAATAGGGTATAATGGTGAGAAGGAATGAACTAGATCCACAAATTCAACAATCACAGGTATCAGAAGAATGATACTGACAGAGTGAAGAATCCTTCAGTGGTACAGTGAAGAGGCCATCTATGATGATGGTCAAGAGCTCAGGATCCAAAGCCTGATTGCAGAATTCTCAGCCCTATCACTTAATAGCTGTGTGACTCTGCACAAGAGACCTGTCTGTGTGCCTTATTTCTTAAGAACCATGACAGTAAAAGTGCATGATACATAGGATCAATGAGAGGACTGAGACAGTGTCAGAGGCATGTGAACCAAAGCAACTGCATCTTGAATAGAAGCTGGGTAAAATGAGGCTGAAACCTATTGGGCTGCATTCCCAGATGGTTAAGGCATTCTAAGTCACAGGATGAGAGATAGGAGGTCGGTACAAGATACAGGTTATAAAGACCTTGCTGATAAAATAGGTTACAGTAAAGCCAACCAAAACTCACCAAAACCAAGATGGCCATGCAGTGACCTCTGGTCATCCTCACTGCTGCATTTGTAAACTGTATGTTTACAAATGTAGTAAATGAATATACTTAAACATTCTGAGAGAAAGATCTTTGCGATAAGGGCAACTGTGTTGTGGGTAGGGTATGTGGGTAGGTTTACTACATTTGTAAGCATACAGTTTACAAATGCCATGGCAACATCAGAAAGTTATCCTGTATGGTCTTAAAAAGGGGAGGCATGAATAATCTACCCCTCAGCGTATCTTCAAAAAATAACCATAAAAGTGGACAGCCAGCAGCTCTCGAGGCTTCTCTGCTTATAGAGTAGACATTCTTTCATTTTACTTTCCTAATAAACTTGCTTTCACTGTAGTCTACAGACTCGCCCTGAATTCTTTCTTGCATGAGATCCAAGAATCCTCTCTGGGGGTTTGGATTGGGACCCCTTTCCAGTAACATCTTTCTGGCAACCACAGAAGGGACTATAGTGAGGAAACCCCTGACTCAAAGGCTAGCTTTGGGCAAGTGGTGAGGTCCTGCAACAGCAGTGTAGCTCCAGGCTGGTGGTAATAGCTGAATAAATGTAAGCTGCTATTGTTACTTGCAATCAGTATGCAACATTGTGCATATAATTTTAAACTGAACCCATACAAACACCCATCCATGTTTACATGTGGATACACACATATAAAAGTATTCAAAATAGACTAGAAAGATAATAATTTCACGATAGAGGTTATTGCTAGAAAGATCTGGGAAGAGAATGACACTGGCAATAACATGCCAAGTAGAATTTCATTTTATCTGTAATATTTCATTTAAAAAATTAAAATCTTAAAGAATATGTGATGAATGTTAATAGTTATAATTCTAGGTAGTGGGAACATGGGTGTGATACATTATCCTTTGTATTTTTATTTTTAAAATTTCTTCAAAACATCTTCAAAACATTAAATACCTAAAGATCTACCAACTGACAGACATTTAAAAATACGCTTTTTCTTCCATGCTTCAAATAAAAATCTCTTGCTTAATATTAATCACATACTTGTTGGCATCTCTAAGTGGCTGAGTAGCTTAGCTCTTTACTTAGCTAATGTTATACAATTTGCTTAAAACACATTTAGTAATCCCAACTCCCTGCCCACGTGTGCATGTTAGTTACAATAAATTCGACATTCATACTTGTGCGTTGGACAGTAAATTAATTCTGTTGTTGTAGTATGAAAGCAGCCATTAGAAAAATACATCAATAAGTAGGCAATGCTGTATTCTAATAAATTTTAATGACAAACACCATTAGTGCGCCAGATGTGGCTCATAGGCTGTAGTTTGCCAGTTCCTGGACTATATCATAGGATTCAAAATCACATGATTTTGGATTCACAGTCCAACCTTCTCCTGTTCTAAACCTAGTTTACTTGTCTATCTTACCTTTTCAGACCCAGATCTGTTGTTGTATTCATAGTATTCTGGTTTAACTAGCTGAGTATCCTTGGATAAGTCACTTAACCCCCTGCACCTCAATTTTCTCATCTCTTAAAAGTGTGAATAATATCACACCTAATAACATTGTTGCTATAAAAATTAAAGAAAATACTGCATGTGATTACTGACGATCTTTTCCTTCACCTCACTCCACGTCTTCAATGACCCATCCAAATGACTTACATTCTTTGTACATGGCTTTTTCTCACCTTTGCATCTTGCTCTCATTGTTCCCTCAATGACTGTCTGAGTCATTTCCATGCGTTCAAATTCTTCCCATTCTTCTAGTCACAGCTTAAGTGTCAAAGTCACCAAAGCTTCCTTCATCTCTCTTAGCCAGAAGTAATTGTTCTTTTCCTAAGTGACAAAGCACTTTGTGCTTCTCTTAAGGTACTTAAGGCATTTCATCTTAGAATTGGGTAGGTGTCTTTTCTTAAACCATTGGAATGACTTGAGGACAATGAACAGGATTTATGCATATCTGGGACCTCTCCCTGTTCCTTTATCCAGCACTGTGCCATATACAAGTTGGTTCTTAGCAAATATCTACATGACAAGTGATGTGCATTGATAACTTTCTTTTTCTGCCTTAAACAGTTTAAATGTTTAGTAAATACTCAAGTTATAAAGTAATTGCTTTTTGCATTTATCCTTGGAAAAAATCTATAAAAACATTTAGAAGTGTAGTTTAAGTTACTGATTAGCTGATTAAGTCTTAAATAAGGAAAAAGAAAAGATGCTCAAGGCCACCCAAATGTACTAAATATTTACACATGTCATCTTATGTATATATTCCAAGATAATTAAAAGTAGCCACATTACTTTGCCCACAAGGAGACCAAGACTCAGAGAGGTTATTAACTTTGTCCTAGGTCTGGAATTTATTTCTCCCACTTAGGTAAGGGCTTTTGGCATTTAATCAAAGAAAATTTGCTGGTTAGCGCATGTTCTCACTCATAAGTGGGTGTTGAACAATGAGAACACATGGACATAGGGAGGGGAACATCATACACTGGGGTCTGTTGAGGGGTGGGGAGATTGGGGAGGGATAACACTAGGAGAAATACGTAATGTAGGTGACGGGGGTGATGGAGGCAACAAACCACCATGGCATGTGTATACCTATCTAACAATCCTGCAAGATCTGCACATGTACCCCAGAACTCAAAGAAAAAAAAATTTTTTTTTTAATTTTCTGGATAGACAGTTTCTAGCTGCATACATGCTCAACGTCCTCATTATTTGTGTACTTATTTTTGTTTCTAGCCTCGATGTTGGCTCTAATGTCCATCAGTAGATGACTGGACAAAGAAAATGTGTAACACATATACCATGAAATACTATGCAGTCACAAAAAGAATGAAATCATGTCCATTGCAGCAACATGGATGGAGCTGCAGACCATTATCCTAAGTGAAATAACTCAGAAAGAGAAAAGTCAAATACTGCATGCTCTCACTTATAAGTGGGAGCTAAACAGGGGTTACACATGGATATATAGAGGGAAATAACAGACACTGGGGATTAAATAAAGGGGGAGACAGTGAGGGTCAACAAACAACCTACTGGGTACAATATTCACTCTTTGGGTGATGCATATACTAGAAACCCAAACCCTAGCCACTATGAAATATATTTGTGTAACAAACCGGCACAAATCCACGTACCGCCTGGATTGATAAAAATAAAAAGAAATAAAGGTTGACTGGGTGTGGTGGCTCATGCCTGTAATCTCAGCACTTTGGGAGGCTGAGGCAGGTGGATCATGAGGTCAAGAGATTGAGACTATTCTGGCCAACATGGTAAAACCCCATCTTTACTAAAAATACAAAAATTAGCTGGGCATGGTGGTACACACCTGTAGTCCCAGCTATTTGGGAGGCTGAGGCAGGAGAATCGCCTGAACCCAAGAGGCAGAGGCAGAGGCTGCAGTGGGCTGAGATCACAGCACTGCACTCTAGCCTGGTGACAGTGAGACTCCATCTCTAAATAAATAAATAAATGAATAAATGAATGTTATATGGCAATCCCTACAAAATAAATTGGAAATACAGGAAAAAAACATACAAACATGTTAGAGAAATATAATAAATATTCTCCATTCATAAATATCTCAGTAAAATTTTTGAACACTTTATCTTTTCCTTTTTCTCATTATCATGCATATGTTCCCTAAGCAGTTATTGGGAGCCCCAGTAAATACCAAGTGCTGCTAAAGTCTACTGAGGAAAGACACAAGTGTGAGATGGGACAGTGAGTCATGTCCTCTGATGTTCTTGCCTTGTCTTGACCCTGTAGAAGTTGACTGTACCCTTGCTTTCATATTAGAACCACCACAAAATCTTATTTTTTTTCTTCAACTCATCAGAGAGCAGGGGTTACTGGCAGCTAGGTGAACTACATTCAAAATGTGGCATGCCTTTCCAGTGAGAGACTCAGGCTCCCCACGATTACAGCCTCATCTTTTGGGAGAGCCTATAGCATACTGTGGGCTTTCTACAGACTCGAGTCACATGCCTGTAGCTAATTCAAGCCAATTTAGAATCTAGCCATCTGTGTGACTGGAGAAGTACCATGTCTTTATTCTTCTGACGTTCAGTATTTATCTGGTTTGTGTTGTACACGGCAGAAGATACTGAAATGATCATGAAGTCTGTAATAACAGAAGTGCTTTTATTTTTGACCACAGGGATTGAGCATATCAGCCAATCGAGATAAATGAGATATTGAGGAAGTGGGGCAGATAAGAGAGTTCAGGCTGCTTTATACTCCTTTTCACTACTGGAAATCCAATAGTTTGGAGCAGTGTTTGTGAACTGCTTTTTAAAGAGCTTTCATGTTCCACAAAGGTGTTTCAAGGAGAAGAGGCAGAATTAGGGGATCCTCTAGATGCCAGTGTTGGCAAGCTCTGCTTCAGTAAGAAAAGCTTTATTTTGTTTTATATATTGATGTTTTACGTATGTTTTTATTTTTTAAAAGTCTGCCGGGTGCGGTGGCTCACGCCTGCAATCCCAGCACTTTGAGAGACCAAGGTGGGCAGATCATGAGGTCAGGAGATTGAGACCATCCTGGCTAACATGATGAAACCCTGTCTCTACCAAAAATACAAAAATTAGCCGGGCATGGTGGTGCATGCCTGTAGTCCCAGCCATTTGTGAGGCTGAAGCAGGAGAATCACTTGAATCGGGAGGCGGAGGTTGCAGCCAAGATCGTGCCATTGCACTCCAGCCTGGGCAACTGAGTGAGACTCTGTCTTAAAAAAAGAGGTCTGCTGGGTTTGTTTGTTTTCATTTTTTTTTTCTCTAAACAGAACCTATTGAAGTTTCTAGGGGGAAAAGAGAAAAAACAAACAAACAAACAAAAAAACAACTGTCCGCTTCATGAGAACGACAGCAGAAGCCAACAGAAGGCTTCTTCCTAAAGAACTGTCCATGAATCTCTTGGAGGTGGACAACTGATTTAAGACAAGGCCTCTTAAAAGGATGATTCTTCTGACAGCCATAGCCACAAGATTTCAGACTTTGGGCTCCAAAAACACATCAAATCTACGAAAATCACAACATGGCCAGCTTTCCCACTATCCTCTACTTGTTACTTTGCAGATAAGTTCTAAGCCTGTGAGATCACCAGTGTCTGGCAAATACAGACAGGCACAGTGGGGACAGATCCAGATGAACCAGACTGTGGAAATAAGTAGGGTACCAATTTACTTCCCTGTCATAAAGGCAGAGATTGCCTTATATTTCATTATGATTCATTTTATTTATGGTCTTTCCTGGAATTTTGATCTTCCTGATTACTGCCCTATGCTACTTTCCAATGTCTATTTCCCTCCTTTGCTTTTAATAACTTCAGAATGAAAATTAAATAGAGCTAACTTATTACACCTTGCCTATGGCCTCTCCCAACTTAATTCTGTGACTGCAATTAACTTTTTGGGTGGGGGGGCATTTGAGGGGGCTTCATCTGCTCATCCTCGTTTCCTTTCTTTCCCATTCTGCATATTTGTGTGAACTGTAACAAGACTGCCAGCCTATTAACTTTTGAGTAACTCTTAAGTTTGAGGCTAGGTATGTATGTATATGTGTGTGTACATATATATATATATATATATATATATATATATATATATACACACACACACGTACACACACATATATATACGTGTGTGTGTGTATTTGTAGAGACGAGGTTTTACCATGTTGCCCAGGCTGGTCTTGAACTCCTGAACTCAAGCAATCCACCTGCCTTGGCCTCCCAAAATGCTAGGATTACAGGTGTGAGCAACTGAGCCCAGCCAATGACTAAGTTATATTTTAATATAAAAAGGGATGTAAGCTGATGACTGGTGTCTGGACACAACTGGTCATGGTTCAGGTTGGGATCTACACCCTAACATACGGGATTAATTGTAGTGTTTCAAAATAGGTAACTGGTCCCTGAAAAATAACATTATCTTTTCAATACCTATTGGTGATACGTTAGAAATTCTCCTAAATGATAATGACTGGTTCATTTCAGTCAGTAGAGAAAATACAATCTGGTAATATTATCAGGGCATTCTTGTTAATACATTACTTGCTTTTTTGTATTGTAGACAACAGGACTAAGAAGTGACTTCAGGAGTAGAGGGGTAAAGTTTTGGCCTCTAGTGCTACTAGCTTCAAAAAGAAAGCCCTACCAGCCAGCTAGTACAGTGTAACTTAAAATTAGTGCATGGCTCAGATCATGTATGTTTCTTCGTCCAAGCCATTAAAAGTTAATGACTTTGGAAATATTGGCAGATAAAAACAAAGAAAAGAGACATATTAAGAGAATATGGTTCATAAATGGCATTTTGGGAAAGGTATGAGATCTGATCAGCTATAATATGAATCTCTTAAAAAAAAGGTTTTAATATCACTCATTGCTAAGGAAAAGATAAAAATGGTCTAAAAAATGGATAAGATATGCTCTGTGTGTCAACTGGTAATGTGCCTTTAAGTCAGCATGCCACAGGGAATGTCCACATTCTCTAAAAAGCAGGATGATAAAAACTGAAGGTCCAAGCTACTACGCCACTGGACTTATCCTAAATGTAAATACAAGAGTTCAGAATCTCTCTAATAAATGCAAGAGCTCTTCATTCTCATGACTGTTCAGAAATACATGGAGGAACATGATAAACAAAGGAAGATGCAAAAAACACATCTTTGCCACTGGCTCAGTCAATTCTGGCCTACAGTCCTTTGGAATGGTGAATAAAATTTCCATGGTATAGAAAAGGTATTGGCCCTCACCGTAGATCACACCTGCAAAATAAATGACTCACCGGTCTGACTACCCAATTTAGCTTGGCTTTACCAATCATTCCCAGGGACAACTTCTATGAGCAAATAATGACACTCTGATGGTCTCCCTTCAGAAGAAAAAGTCAGAAAAGGGGTATATGGAGCTTCAAGGATGAAAGACAAAAAGGAGTGAATGTTCACTCCTGTGCCATGATCTCCTTGCAGCTTTGAACTAAGTCACATCAGGTCAAGGCACAAGGAATAGCATACAGACTTCAGGGCATCATGCAAGTGGCTTTCTTGCCTCAGAAAGCTCAGTGTCATATGGTTTACGGCACTTTGAATAGAGAAGATTGGGGACAACATTTTGATATTTTCCTCATTCGGCTTACCTGAAGCATAGATGGTATTGACGCCCTAAGGGCTCTTTTAAATGTGCCTTCAGAGGGATATGGCTATGTCCAGCCATCCCTCTAACCGCTGCCTGGTAGCCTGAAGTAAGGCTCTGTCCACGCTATGTAGTTTGTTCAGGTCTTTTGATACTCCTCGAGTTTATACAAGGTATGGCCCTGCAGTTCACAGAGTCAAATTGTTTCTCCAGGCAAAAAAGGACTAATGTCCAATCTTGATTCTAAATAAATGCAATCATAGAGACCTCACTAGGACTGTGAGGACCACTCTCATTTCTATCTTTCTTGACAACGTTCACTCATGAGGCATTTCTGAATTCTTGACATAATGATTGCTCATGATTAATAGCTATAAAGTCGACGAAATAAGTAAAGTCATTCTCTACTGTTAGAAAAAAAGAAAAAGCAAACTTATTATTTCTAATTTAAAGGGAAATTTTTTTCCTTGTCGCAGCAGCTGATGAAAACATCATTGACTGGCCTATGTGGAATGTTTCCAAAAGGTAGAAAAATAACAGAAAGAGAAAACAGCCATCAACAGTAAGAAATAATGAGTAACCCCAAGTTCGTTTATCCCACGCAGGCCAACGGGGCCACATACTTAGATAGACACACTCTTCCATGCTCATTTTCTCTTCAGAGTCTGACCTTTGGCCCTGACCACTCTGGCACCAACCACCTCCTGTGCCTCCCAGGTCAGTTTCACTAGCAGCCATGATAAAACAGACCAGCAGGAAAGTAAGAACACCAGCAGAAAGTAATCTTAGGCTTAGCTCCTAACACACCAGAATTTAGCCTTTAAAAGTTATTCCAGTTGGGCATGGTAGCTCACACCTGTAATTTCAGTGCTTTGGGAGGCTGAGGCAGGAGGACTGCTTGGGCTGGGAGTTCAAGGCCAGCCTGGGCAACATAGCAAGACCCTCTCTACTAAAAAAATGCTTTTAAAAAAATGAGTTGGGCATGATGATGTGTGCCTGTAGTCCTAACTAGTCAGGAGGCTGAGGCAGGAGGATCACTTACACCTAGGAACTGGAGGTTACTATGATGACACCACTGCATTCTAGCCTGGGCAACAGAGTGAGACCTTGTCTCTTAAAAAAAAGTTATACCATGACAAATTAGCATATGACTTCTACTTTGTCCAACTGTCTACTTTGTCAAATCCAAATTTGACAATTTTCCCTACATTATCCTAAGATATTTTCCTATTTACAAGTCAAAAACTTCTCTTAGAGACTGCATTTTACCAGCTACACAGATCAGCCACTTTACAGTTTTTGTGAGCCATCACTTGTAGTACCCAAACATACTTTGACTTCAGTGATTAATTGCAGAACAAAGGCCTCTTCCGTTTGCAGAGCTTCTCCCTCAGGCCACAGGGGAGTGGAAGTTGGGGAGCCCTGGACTTGCCCTGGAATGCATGATCAGTTAAAGCCAATCACTCTGCACTCAGTAGACATAACACCCAGAGCCGACCCGACGATTTAAGTGCAGAGTGAAAGGTAACAGCAATGCATTCATTTCCTCATTTAGGGAGAGCAGTCTGGGAGACAGTTTGAAAACTGAAATCAGCCCTGTGTCATAAATTTACAAATTTAATTGAAATGTATGGCTAGTCTTGAAGACATTTCCAATCCTGATAATGAAGACATGCGTGTGCTAGCAGATGCCAACTCCCCCTCTTCTGGTTTTGAAACCTCTACCACCTACCGAGTCTCACCAAAAACTAGCACTGACAGCCTGTTTGCACGGGTGACTGGAACAAAAGGGTGAGGAAACAGGGAAGATTGTCTGGAGTAGGGAGCCTCTCTGGCGCCCCTCAAATCATTCTACCCAGGCAGCCCCCTGTTGCATCTCTGCCCAAGGCAGGAGCTGTCAGGAGTCCCACAGATAAGTAATTTAGAAATATTCTAGGCTGAATGAAGGAGACATACTTTAGGTTTCCATTGTTCTCTGCCAAGCTAGGGAAATAAAGTGTGGACAGATGCTCTCTAAGGTTTTGATTTGAGCTCCAAAGAGGTTTGAGGCTTGGCATAGCCATGAATCCAAAGGATCTCCACTTCCTTGTTTTTTTCTAAACAAACTGAAAGTAATACAGTCAAGAACAGAGCGGGCGATTGTTTTACTCCATTAACTAATCTTTCTTGTTCTGAACATGTCTATTCTCTTTAACAAAGCTATTAAGATTTTAGATTCTTGGGCAAAAGCAACCCATATGGGATACATTTAGGGACTTCTATCAGCAAAACCCAAATAAATAAGATTTTTCATCTATTAGCAGCAGATAGCAAATCTTGCAATTGGTTTCAACATGCTAAAAGAAAACACGGTGATTATTTGTTCAAGAAATAATAACTCAGCATCCACTATACACAAGGAAAAACAAGGTATGAGAGAAAACAAAGTGGTACAAAACATTGTAATTATCTTCTAGGGGCCTATAATTTACCTAAAAGATAAAGTGTCTATAACCAAATGAATTTAAAAAACAAATCATTAAATGCCAAAATTGAAGACATAGTAAACCCCCAAAGTTCTGGAGGTAAGATAGCTCACACAGCTTGGAGGAAGTTTCATGAAGGATACCCTATGTGATCAGTAAATTTTTCCAGGATAGAGTTTCATAGTTTGTATTATCACTTGAGACATAATGGATATTTACAAATTATGCCTATATATCAATATTATAATAGACATTTTTAAAGTACAGTCACGTATCACATAATGACATTTTGGTCAAAGACAGAGCTCATATATGACGGTCGTCCCATAAGGTTATAATGGAGCTCAACAATTCCTATTGCCTAGTGAAGTGATAGCCACCATAATGCTGTGGCACAATTACTTTATTAGAAAAAGAAATTTAGTGTAGCCTAAATGTACAGTGCTTATGATGTCTACAGTAGGGTACAGTAACATTCTAGGCCTTCAGATTCACCCACCACTCACTCACTGACCCACCCATCCAGAGCAATTTCCAGTTCTGCAAGTTCCATTCATGATAAGTGCCCTACACAGGTGTATCATTTCCTACCTTTTATACTATATTCTTACTGCACCTTTTCGGTGTTTAGATATGATTAGATATACAAATAGTGTTGTGTTATAATTATATTCAGTACAGTAACCTACTGTACAGGTTTGTAGCTTAAGAACAAAAACTTATGCCATACAGCCTAGGTGTGAAGTAGGCTACACCATCTAGGTTTGTGTAAGTACACTCTATAAGGTTCACACAATGATGAAATCACCTAACAGTGCATTTCTCACAATGTATCCCGCTAGTTAAGTGACACATGATTCTATGTGTTTAAGTGCTGCAAATGTATATTGTAGGAATGTGCAAATACACAAGAGACTGGAGTAGACCAAGCACTAAGAGAAGGAAGCACAGAAAACAGGGCAGTTAGGCTAATCCCAGGCATAACACTACGTGATTCCTCCACAAGTGTGTTGAGTCACCCAAATCCACATCTGTATAATGTAAACCCACTAGGTCTATGTAGCCAAATTCATCTGCTCTGTCAATGCCCAGCTCATTTTCTACTTAAAATTGCAGGCAGTCAGGGTTGGAAGAGAACTGCAAGATCACCTAAGCCCAGGAATTCCTAACCTTGGCTGAAGCTAAGAATCACTAGGAAGGTGTCCTATCTCTCATCTCCAAAGCTTACCTGGTGCATTTAAACAAGAGGATGGTGAAGCCAAGACATTTATTAAGGAAACTACACACAAAATGTGTTCTTGCTCTGCCTTCTCTGTGGGGAGTTTCTAAAACGACCAGTTTCTAGACTCTACACTCTGGTATTCTGATTCCGTAGATCTGTCTACATTTTTACAATGCTGTACAGGTGACTGGGAGATCTGCCGGGTTTGGGAGCTGCTGATCTCTAACACTGCCCCCCTGGCTTCTGAATCTCCTCTAAATCTCTGCTTATGGTGGTGGTCCTGATTATGGCTAAGTGTCTTCTCAAAGCTCCCTGTGGCTTCCACATTTTCTTGGGATCATTTCTTTCTCCAAACTCTTACACCAGCCAGGATCTTCAATGCTCTTTCAGTAACTAGCTGTGTGCTGGAGAATGCACCATACAAGATACAACAAAGAACAGGCTTGTGTTCTAGCAGTGGAAAGATACACATAAACTGCTAAAATAACAGGATGGAATGAATGAAATGCTAAAGGATGGTAAGAAGAAAATGCTGTCAGAGACCGCAGGAAAAGCTAATTCTTTCATTAAGGGAGATTTCAGAAAATTTCTACAGGACCTGGTTTCTGGAGGCACTCCTTGAAGGATGACTATATTTTGATCAGCAGGAAATAATAGGGGGCAATGTGGCATGAAGAAATTATCCAATGAGAACACAAGGAAAGAGAGCAGGTGTGAGACGGTGTGGTTACAGTAGGTGCAGGGAGGGATGAGGCTATAGGAAAAGAGGCTGGACAGTGAGTTTAGGGCAGGTTCTCACAGTGCCATGCTATAATTTGGGAGAGAATATAAAGTTCTTGAAAGAGCTCAAGCTTTAGTGTCAATAAAAGACCTAGGTTCTTATCCTCATTCTGTTTATTAATGAAACTATGACATTGAAAATTCATTTACTCTCTCATGCTTAGCTGTGAAATAGCAATAAAATTTTTTTTCAGGGCTGTTGTGAGAACTCAATACATTAATACATTAGAGTACCAACCATGGCAAATTATCTTCCCTTTATCTCATGAGCAATGGAAAAACCACAGAATATGTTTAAAGAGATAAATATGATCTAACTTCTGTTTTGGAAAGATAATTGGATGCAATATTAAGGGACATTTAAAGAGGAAACAGAAAACCTCTAGGCAGAGAGAAGAGTTAGAGGGATGTTTTCATAATCCAAGTGAGAGATAACAGAGTCCTGAATTAGGGCACAGCCAACTTATACACAGGGTAAAGAACAATCACCATTAAGAGGGCAAAACTGTAAAGAGTCAGGAATAGATGAAAAATAAATCTTGTAGGATTAAAAATAATTCTGGTTTCCAGCCTGCTTCTGCTATTGAGAGGACGATGGTGATGCAATTGAAAGTTAGGGAACCTAAGAGGAATAGGCCTTAGTTGAGACAGAGTAATTTCCAACTGAGACACACTGAACTGCAGATGAGGTCTGGATATACTGTGAGAATGCTTAGTGTGCAGTAGGAAATCTAGTTCTAAAACTTGGAAGGCCTTGGCAGTGAGGTGATAGATGAAGCTGTGAAAATAATTGGGACTAGCTATAGAGAGAGTATAGAGCAGAAAAGAGGAACACTGAGATTTAACTTGGGGAAGGCCTACACTTGAGGAACAGAAGAAACAGAGGAGCTAATGAGGGAGATGAAGAAGGGGAATAGCCACCTTTGCAGAAAGACCCAGTATACTATCAGAGCAATGAGGCATTTTAAGAAGGAGGAAACTACCATCGGTCTCAAAAACTAGCAGTGGCGAAGAGTTAGGAGTCATTTGACTTCACAATTAGGAAATGTGATGCAGTCTAGTAAGAACCTCAATACACATTTCTCCTGCTTCCTTTAGTAATGGAAACCATGAGTCTTTAGCTGAGGACTTGGCTCCCAGCTAAGCCTGCATTTCCTGCTCTCCCTTGTGTATGGTCATGAGACTAAGTTCTGCCCAATGGGCTAAAGTGGAAGTGATGTGTGTACCTTCCAGCTCATGCTATTCAATATTAAAAAGAAAGGTTGTGCAGTCCCCTTCCCACTGGCAGGAACTCAGCAGCAGCGGCAGCAGTACACCTGATGAGAGCCCCCCTTCCACCTTGGGACTAAGGACCTTACCCTAAGGATGGCAGTCACAAAAGAGAAGAAAAATGAGTTCCTGACATCTAAACTCCTTGCATTCAGGTTGTTATGCCAGAGGAAAATGAACTTTTCCCTTGTTTAAGCAACAGTTATTTTCATCTCCGTTATGGCAGCCAAGACATTATCTTTACTGAGACAGGAAGGAGTGTGTGGTATGAAAAAGGAAATAAGGAAATGAACATAACTTCTTCTTTTGAAAGAAGTTAGAAGGGAAGAGTAAAGGGACGGAATGATGCTTTCAGAGGAAAGACGGCTAAGAGATGTGTATAGTTTTTTAAACCAATGATCGTATAACTCTTACACGTTTTTAGCTTATCCTCTCTCTTTATTCATGGCATATTTTTAATTTTATAGATGTATTATTGATTGGGGAAATAAGCAGGTTTTATTCTTTGTTGTTGTTTGAGACAGGGTCTCACTCTATTGCCCAGGCTGGAGTGCGGTGGAGTGATCTTGGCTCACTGCAACTTTCACCTCCCAGGCTCAAGTGATTCTCCTGCCTTAGCCTCCTGAGTAGCTAGAATTACAGGAGTGCACACCAGACCTGGCTAATTCTTGTATTTTTTAGTGGAGACGAGGTTTCACCATGTTGGCCAGGCTGACCTTGAACTCCTGATCTCAGGTGATCCACCTGCCTTGGCTTTCCAAAGTTCCAGGATTATAGACATGAGCCACTGCACCCGGCTATTTTTTGTGATTATGTTAATTCTGTTTTTGTCTTGGGGCATTTACTTTTTGTGTATTTGCACAGAACCATTTTGAAATGTGATTTAGGAAAATTCAAAGTTTTGCCAATTAATTAGAGGGTGATTATATTATTAAGGGATTTTTAAAAATAAGCAGCTCTTTAGTGGTTAAATGAATACAAACTATTTACATAACAGAGGGCAAAGAAAAGGAAGTTAACACATTACAAGTTACTGAAATCACGTCTGTATGTCAGTAAGAAAGCAGAATTCAATAAATAAAAATTTTACTTATGGAGCTTTTTCTAGGAATAAGTTCATCACTAAAGAAGAATTCCCGTAGTGTCTACACTGCAGTGAGTGGCTCCTTTGTAGATTGAGTGACAGTATCTCTAAGTCCCCAACTCTTGGTCCTAAAGTGACCAAGCAATAGGGAGCTCTGAGAACTGCTTTCAGGAAAGCCCCACAACAGCTTTCAACTATCTGCTGTCAAGGGTACAGCAGTTTCATAATTACCCATAATAATGGCAAGTAATATACTTCAAAACCCTATTGGTATGTGGCTGAGAGAAAAAAACAGCCCTCCGAAGAAAAAAACAAAGTATCCATTCCCCTATGGTGTAAATTATAGCTAAGTGCATAGTGAAATTTCTTATTCGCATTTCATATACAATTCACCAAACTTCTAATTCACTCATTACTTACCCATTAAGGGTTTTTTAAATGGCACTTTTAAACTTTGCTTTGGCTCAGGGTGAATTATGTGCCTAGAATTTATTCCTGGAGTCCTGACTCCCCTAGGCCTTCTGTACCTTTTGCAAATTCACAGCTCATTTTGTGGGAGGCAATGGTTTGTGTGTATGTGGGGGCAGTCTTAGTATATTCTAAATGGTGGAATGTTTTATAAGTAAGGTACTATCACCCAGAATAATTAAGCAGCAAAAAAAAAAAGACTAAAGAATAGCCAATAACGGTATTAGCAAAAATCAGGTTATCTCCTTGCAGTTACACATATGCTTGGATCATTTATTGATTTAACACGTGGAAGAAATGTGTGTACCAAAAATTAATTGAATGTTTGGACATCAGGAGGCATAAATACAAAGGTGCATGAAAAGGTAAAAGCAAGGCAAAGCTGCTTCTGAGGATAAAATAAACCTTGGACTATGATACATCATAAATGTTGGATAAAGATGAGCAGAGAAAAATATGTTTTGTGTACATGCTCCATAAAAAAAATGTGATCTTCAAGAATATTAGGGCCAGGCATGTGGCTCACGCCTGTAATCCCAGCACTTTGGGAGGCCAAGGTGGGAGGATTGCTTGAGCCCAGGAGTTCAAGACCAGCCTGGGCAACATGGTGAGACATCGTCTCTACAAAAAATAAAATTAGCTAGGTATGGTGGTGCACAGCTGTAGTCCGAACTACTCAGTAGGCTGAGGCAGGAGGATCGCTTGAGCCCAGGAAGTCATGGGTGCAGTGAGCTATGATTGCACCGTGGCACTCTAGCCTGGGTTACTCAATGCAAAACAAAAAAAGACCAACATCAGTATTTTATGAGAAGAACTGGAGGTTCAGGTGAGGCAAGGTAGTTATAGACATTTACTAGTTTCAGGAGGGCAACGAAAATTCTCCTTGCCACCTAATCTCTCTCCCAACTCCCCTGCGAGTCCTTGCTTTGAAATCTCTTCCAAATTAGTCCCTATAGCTCAAGAGCAAAGGTGAGGGGCATTACTGCAGACCTGAAACACACAGTTCCTCATAAAATTAGACAGTAGTTTCTAGGTTAATAGAGATTTTGAGCTAGAAGAGCTCTAAGTCACCATTTAGTTCTTGCTTCATCCTAATAAATACATTTCACAGATGTGACAATTGGGTTCCCAGTGAATAAGTGACTGGCCCACGATCACATAGCCAATTAATGGTGGGCTGAGAGGTAAAAACGCCAATTTTCAGCTCTGTCTGTAGGTCTTTTTGACACTGCTCAGCAATGCATGTACTCAGCAGGGATAAGAGAAAGGACTGGGATGCTTCACTGAAAGATTGAGTACTGATACCAGGGGCAGCACAACGGATGACTGGGTCACAGACTGCAGGTCTAGAAAGTGGCACTTTTGGATTTGTGCCTGGGCACAGAAGTTTGCTCTTTTGCTTAAGACTGGCTTGAATGTCAAGGAAAATAGAATGCCATTAATATACCATCACACAGTAGATCGCTCTTCCAAAGATACACTTAATCTCCAGGTAAACCATATTTCCCAGTGACATACTGTTTCTTCTACTCAACCACAGAGGACACTAGTTTAATGATAAGGTTGTTGCCCACTCACAAGGCACAGAACTTTGGACATTTTTATGTGGTCATTTGCGTGTTTAGAGATTATTCCCGATTTTATGAGGGGAAGTTGTTATCTTGTTACGAAGATGCATTCATCTCAATTTCGCATCAAGCTAATGTGTACTCATGAAAACTATCCTAAGTAGGAAAAGTAAATATTCTCTACCACCTAAGATTAACCTCAAGTGGCCTACGTAGTTTTCAACACTTCCATTTCATTTGGAAGTAGAATTTAAACAAAACACTATTTTCCATGAAACCTGTCCCTTTAAAAATGCTACTATTGATTCTTAATTTTTCCAGTGATTCTGAGCACTTAGTTGGCCTTCAAATATATTTAAAAATTAAGTGAGTTAATTTTTTCTGATGGGATCCCAACCTAGTTTTTTTCCTTATAATGACACATGATCAGGTTTTCATTTGGTTATATTTTAGGATGCCCTTGTTAATGATGTTTTGTTACCTCCTGACTTTTAGTGTTGTTGGGATATATTGTTTTTCTGGGGAAAGTATAATTGAAACTATAATATCAAATATCATTAACAGATGTCAAAACAAAGCAATTTTAACAGATGTCAAAACAAAGCAATTTTTTTAATTGCTTATTTTACCAAAATGAATGTGTGATTCTAAAAGCTAAGAAGCTAAAATCTTTAGCAGATAGAGAACAATTTAACAAAGTTCTCACTTCAGGATTTTAAGAAAACCCTGGATATCAATCAGTTTGATTAACTGGTTTGGCAGTAATACACATAATGTGCTGATATTTCTTAACAAACATTTTCCTAACTATGCTGCTGCCTCCAAAAAAATTTTATTAGCCATCATCAATTTTGAGATGTTGTTTTAGGGTGGAAACCTTGGCAATCCATCCTCACAGAGCATGGCTGGAATGAAGGGTCCCCTGAAACTGCTAAATGAGAAGAACTGAAAAAGGTCTTGCGAAGTCATGACCCTGTAAAGGTGTTGGTTTACAGAGTGTGAAGCAGGCAATTCAACAGCTGCACCCAGGAAGCAATGCCACAAACACCCATGGCTGGGAATCAGAGATACTGTCATTTTGAAGGACTTCTGGATACCACCTCTATGACAGACTCACAATTTATTTGATCTAACTTTTGTGATAGAGAAAACTCTTTAATTTGGAATATGGTTCAGTATTTCAACAGAAGATTATTAAAATGAAAAGCAACTAATTGCCTTCTCTGTTGGTCTTTTGTTTGTTTTAGACCATTTTTAGGGCCCTAAAGACAAATACACTAAGGACTGTGCTGAAAATCTGAGGCACAAATTCTAAAGCAAAAGCTGTGTGTTCCAGGCCCACTGCTGGACGTCCCAGCCTTAAGGTGTGTGGACCTGGAGAACAGACTGGCCAGCTCCCATGCGGGTACAAGAACAGCATTTTCGTATGAGAATTGATTCCAGATAAACTTATTTTAGCTCACTTTAAAAGGCTAAATAAGTGATTGCAGGGCAAGAGCAATGAGTTGGGCGCCAAGATTTTTAGGATTTTTTTCATGTTATTATCAACGACCCATTTTCTCAACAATGGTACTTTTCTCTGCTTCAGTTTATCTATATAATGGATATATTCAGTTTAATTCCTATGTTCCCAAAGAGGTAATGATGGGAAGATGTGTTGATAAATGGTTTTAAAGCTCTTTAACTTCCTTAGAAAGAAAGAAGGCCTTTTTCTTTTTATAGTTCTCTGACAAAATACTTAGAGACTCAATACTAGGTCAAAAATCTCAGTTTTGATCCTCTTACTAATGTTTTAAGGTGAAATATATTAGAGTAGGTTGTGATGTGTCTATAAACATATTATGTATATACCTTTTATTTGATTACAAAGTAAAGAATAAAAATACTGAATTATAGAATGTCAGGCCTCAAAGGTTAGAAAAATGTAGATGCTAAAATTACATATATCATTTTCCTTACACTGAGGAATTTTCTGCCTCCTTCCACTCCGTTTTGAACGCCATTCGTATACCTCTGTTCCACAGGAGTAGTAGCTGTTTGAAGTTTAAATCCATGACACCCTTTACAGAACAGTGGCAATCTGATCACAAAATGATCAAGCAGAAACGCATTTTTTCTGATATAGAGGGGCAAATTCAATTTCTCCAAGGAAAATGAACACACACACACACCCGTCTACAGAGCTGAGGTTTCTCTTCTACCCCCAGCTAATAAAATCGGGGGCTGCAATGGGGCTGAGCGGCACACAGTTTGATGTCCGCAGCAGGATACAGGGAGTCAGAAGTGGCGCTGTAAATCCAATGCGGGGTTTCCACGCTGTGTGAAGTGTGGCCCGAGTCACAGAGATTTTCCTTTGATGCAAGTTCAGTATATTAATGGGAAAAGCATTCACTTTTATTTGTCTATACTGTCTGCGACAGCAAGGCTACCTCATTTAGCCTGGGCCTACATGAAAATACACAGAGAAGCAATCTGTTGCAAATTAGCACAACTCTCCTTTCATTTACTAGCTAGTAATTGGAAGGGGTTAAGAAAGTGTAACTTATCAGATCATGTGAGTGTATCTGCCTGTGTGGACAGCAAGCTTTCCCTGATTTTCCCTACGATCCCTGAGGCAAAAGTCGTTCCTCGATGACCACTTGATCCGCAAGAAAACATCAACATGTGTGAAATAGACACACTTTGTTAGGTTTAAGAGTGCAGTTTCCTAGGCTCCTGAAGGAGGCATTAAAATTTTTATTTGAACCTTACCTTTCTTTAGATATATTTTTACTCTCCCGTTTCCAAATTGTCTTGAAGTCACTGCAGAACTCGTACCACACCATAAACACGTAGCTGGGTGTGATCTCCTTCTCGCCAGACTTTGGCTTCATCCCAAAATATCCTACTGTTGTTTCAAAACTGCAATAGGTAGAGGGGCAAATGGAATGAGGCAGAGGGTGAGAAACTGTCAATACCAAAACCCACTGGAGAGGGGACACTGGGGGCAGTTTCCTGTGAGTTTGTTCTCTAACACAGAAGCTGGGGCTCACAGTTACTGAAGTTTATTCTAAGCCTCAGAAAATCTATTTGCCCAAACTGATTTGCCAAGAAATGCAACCTGATTGGGATGTTCGTGGGCACATCTTATCTGTATAAAATCAGCATGTATAATTTCTGGGGTTGTGCAGGTAAAATTTCTTGAGTTTGTTCTTCATCTCAGATCCACGTCTCCTCCCTGCTCTTCATTTTATGTTTAGTGATTACATGAAAGGCTGATGAAACACTGTAGTATTAACAGTGGTCAGTTCACTGGAAATAATTAACCTGTCAACTGTTTCACAGAAAAGCAAGAAAATTCATCCTATCCTTATTCTGGCATATACTGGCTTTGTAATCTTGGGTCAGTCACTCAGCATCTTTGACTTTCATTTTTCTCAAGAGTAAAATAAGAGATGTAGATGATATGATCTTTAAGAAGGCTACCTTTTAAAGCTTAATATGATACAAGAATACAAACTACAAATGTACAAAAATAGATACAATTGTGGTCATAGCAAGTTTTAGATGAAAAACCATTTCTGATCTTGAAAAATGATGTCCAATCTCATCAGAAAAGAACCCCCGTTTTCCAGAGTGGATTCCCAGATATCAGTAAGACCCACTTCAGCAAGGCTCACTGCACACCAGACTACCTGGGCCTCCCAAGCAGCCCTTCTTGGAGGCACTAGCTTTGCAGCGATTTATAGCTTTGAACTAATCTTTCCCCCTCACCCCCACCTACCCCAAGCCTCACAAGCTCATTTGCCATGAGCAAGAACACTTAAATAAATGGCCCCCTTTTCTAGGGTGTTGGAAACTAATCAAAGCAGGAATGGCTGGCCAGGTTTATTACTCAATGCTCTATCATCTGTTCAGACACAGCGAGGTTGTTTTTTTTTTTTTTTTTTTTTTTTTTTGTGGCCATCCTGAATGCTGATTTTCTAATGGAACTCTATTCAATGGCAATTGTAAAAACCCTGAAGCCCTGTTACTATTATGGAGCATACTTTCATCTCGTTCTTAGTTATTGGGCAATATGTATCTCATAAGATTTTATCACATTTCACAGATGAACTGTTAATTGATTCCATGGCTACGATTAGGCGAGATCCAAGCTGGAACTGCAGTTCTGAGTCCCATAAATTCTTTGTGCTTCTGTAAAGAATAAATCTGTTTTTAATGCAAATTAAAACTACTGGTCAGGGAATTTTGGCTCCCAGTTACTAAAAGACTGGAAGTGCATAAGTGGAGAAAGGCAATAACTGCAGTAATCTCTTATGGGACTCTATTATAATTCCAAACACAAATAATGTGAAGCACAACCAGTAAGGGAAGAAAGTGCCAATGTCCACTCTTGCCCCAGACATAACCCTTAACTCCATGGCAGTCCAAATAGTGGTAAAACCAATGTACACTCTATAGCATGTAACTTTATTTCATTCAAATGAAAATTATTTTGATCATAGCATGGGAATACATAAGTAGAGAGTTATACGGCTTATAGTAACAGGCCATGCATTCCCTATAAAGTCACAGGACTTTAGATTGGGAAGGAATTTACAGGATGACTTGCTAAATTATCATTTTACAGATGACAAAACAGAGACATGGAAAGAGTGTGTGACCTTATTCACTGACGGGGTTGGGCCTAGAACTCAGGTCCCCTGGTTTTTTGTGAAATGTTCTGTCTGCTCTATCTTTTTGTTGCTCATGCTGGGTAACACAGGCATTTAAGAGACAAAATAGTTGTTCTCCCCCACCCTTTTCTAGTTTAGAGACAGATGTCCTCTGTATCACACATAACATGTATTACCCCAGGGAAGGCACATGATTATTTTTTCTCTTCCTTATGTATACATTCTATACAGATACATATTCATTTGAGCATTCACGGGGAAGGGAAAGTTTCATTTCTAGTTTTTAGAGGAACAACTTATCTTCCAATTTTCCAGCAGAACATAGTGGATTCCAGTTACTGTGCTTCATAGATCACCTGACACGTTTAGCCTTACCTGGAGTCTAGATTGTGAGATCAACATATTGTAAATCTCGGTGTAGTTTCAGAGAATGACAGCGTGATTTGGCGGTTGTTGCAGGTCCTGAGAAAAGCACGTCATTTTCCTGAGGGCCTTGATTTTCCCAACTCTAAACTGAAGCTAACCTTTGCTATCTTTGCCTCTCTCCCCAGTGATTTGTGAGGTCTTGCTTGCTTACTCTCCCTGAAAGGGTGGGGAAAACTAAGAGAAATATTAAATTTTAGCATTTATTTTTTTCCTATGTGTTTTGGAAACTAAGAAAGCAAGTGAACCTCTTCAGAAGAACCAAAGCAAACAGAGTCCCAGAGGATGGCCTGGCTTTGGCACTCAGCAGTTTTTAAAAGACAAAGTCACTTCCAGTATGTGCCTTACTTGATTTCATTGTTATCTCATTGTTTAAGAAAAAGCTAAAAGCTAGAGTATGAACCTACAGTGATCTGCTAAGGTCTGAACTGTTATCTTTCCTACACAAAACTCCATTTTAAATTCAGTTTTGATTCACAGAAGGCCGATCATTGAAAATCTTTTGCAATTTGGGCAAGAAAATTGCTGATATTTAACACCCAGGAGAATTTTCTCCAACATGCAGGAAACAAAGGTCAACCATGCGATTTGAAATTCCTATTTGTCAGCAGATAGCTCTAAAATGGCTCTCAACTTTTAAAAGATTGATTTCTAATCATATGTTTTGTTTTATGTAACTTTTTAATTTTGCTGCAAACTATTCCCTGACCCCTTTTCTCTCTGCTATAATTTCCTGTCTGATTTGTATCTTTTTAATTCGGCCAAACATTTATAAAGTACAGACAATGATTACATCAAAGATTCCATTGCAAAGTGAACTGTTTTACTTTTACAGTGCTGAGATGCCAAAGCGGAACACATCCACTTATTGTCTTACATGTATGCCTTCAGAAATTGCTTAGGAAAAGCAAATACTCCTTACCCTCAGAGTAAATTGTTTCTCTTGAGAATAAAACATAAGAATTTACTAGATCTCGCACAAATATTGCAACACTGACCACAACCTCCTTAAAGAGTGTAACCAAACAACTGTGGTTTCTACATTAAAGATGGGATATAACATATTTCATGTATGACATGAAAGCTAGACTACCTTCACCACAAAGCCACGGAAAACGCTGACAACCAAAATTTATGACTGCCCTCTGCATAGCTAATGCATGGCAGCAGCTTCGGCCCCTCTACGGTGGGTCCTCTTTTCCTTCAGCAAGAATCTTGAAAAAGTATTAGAAATTTGACATCCATCCCGGAAACTGAATTTCTGTTTGGCCTGATACCAATGTGCCCTTGTTGATAATCTCTTCTCTATGTGCTGCATGTTTTTGTAACACATACATGCTAGTTTTATGCATTGGGAAGGGAAGCTTAATATAGGAATAAGGTCAGTAGAGAGACGCAAACTCCTAAAAGCATAACCATGGAGTTATCTCAGTTTTGAATGATTATTATGCTAAGATAAGCATGATTTGAGAACATGTCTGTACTTAGCAAAGTGCAAGACTTGCCTTCACTTTGGTTTCACCAGCATTTTAATCTTATTGGTAATTATAGTGGAAAGCAGGGCAAGATGCTGGCACCTGTGAAAGTAGGGCAGATGGCACTGTCTATCGGATTTCAGAAGTCTTGGAACTTGTGGCTAGACAGGAGGAAAATGATTCATTTCTACAATCTGTTTATTTGCATTTAATTCCTAGCTGGGAAACTGTTCCTCTCACACATTTGTAAAGCTCATTTTTCCTTATATGCTGTCTCCTACCCCTACCTCTCATCTAATTTACCAGTACTTTTAGAACTGGTACCAGCAAAATGTATCTCAAATTTCATCCCCAAATATGAGAATACCTCTGTCTATTGCCACTCACTCTTCTATGAGGGAGAGCCAAGTTGACTAACCTCATCAACTAACAAAAAGGAAAAAGCTCCAAGGGTTGAGAACTGCTGATGATTAGGTTCTACAGGATGGAGTGGATGGTTCCCCTCTGGCGTCTATTGACAGAGAAAGAGCAAGGAAGATGCCTGAAATGGGTCACATGAGGCTGAACAGAAGACCTCTGAGGTCTTCCTCAAATTCTGGGGGAGTTGTCCATATGCTATATGGGCATATGGACAGCCCCTTCTTCCTACCTGCCCCTTGTTTATAAAATCCTCCTCTAGAGGCTGAGGAAAGACATAATATGTCTCTTAGGTATCCGCAATAATTAGTTTGATCTAACTGTAATGCTAAGAAGGATCAAACTGTCCCTGACTTCCATGAAGCGGTTCAGGAGCAGAGCAATGCAGAAGAGGCAAACAGGCAGAATAATGTTGTGACATGCATGTGAGGTAGGTAAGTCACTTCTGGATGATCCCTGCTTCCTGAGGAAAACTATTCCTCAGTCCTGTTACAGTGCTTTCACTCCAGCTTCCAAGTGAAGCTTACTGCTTATGGATGTATAGTCTTAACATATGAGGCTGAAAGTATGGCTATCAAACATTATGCTGCAGGAAAGAAGGCAGGCACACAAGGACAAATACCAGATGACCCCAACTGCATAAGGTAGCTAAAGTGGTCAAAGTCACAGAGAGATATAGAAAGGATGATGGTGGCTGCCAGGGGACAGGGGAGCGGGGAATAGGCAATTTGTGTTTAAAGGGTCCAAAGTTTCAGTTGGGGAAGGTGAAAATGTTTTGGAGATAGAATTGCATAACAAAATGAATGCACTTCATAATAATAATAAAAAAGAATGGCTAGCCAAAGAAAGAATTAGGGCCAAATCAGAGCTGCTTACCTTTTCTGTGCATTCTCCAAGTGACTTTCTTCCATTTTATGCTCTTTTTTGGCTGTGAAAGAGAAATCATGATTAAAAATATTTTTTTCTGTTGTCTCCTTTGTGTAATCTTACAGCTTCAATTATAACCATTCATTACCATGGCAGGTCTGAATTCAGGGGTGGGCAGCCTCTAGTACATGTCCTGGCAATAGCACTCAATTTGCTATATCTGCCACCACTGCTTTCTTGATAACAGACACAGCTAACAGCAGCCAAATAATTTATTATTTTCTCTGGGACACTTTTGAGAGTGATATTAATAATTACACCTGGACAAAGACATAAATTAGGGCGATCCTGGGCAGATTGGGACACGTGGTCACTCTTGCATGTACCATCATGTTTCCCCTTACTCTAAACATAATAAATCCAGTAGCATTTGCAGCAGCTCTGCTGAGAGTCATGGGAATCTTGTGCATACTGCCTCCACACCCACAGGCCCCTTTGGTAGTCTAAGGAAGCTTATGGAGTCTTTTGTCAGAATAATGTTTTCATAAGGTTACTAAAAAAAAAAAAATCAATGACACTGAGATACAATTCTGAATCCACAGGTCAAGAACCTAAATTCTTTCTATAGGATTATCAAGAGGTTTCATTTTGGGGTGGTTCTTTTACACATCCTTCTCTACAATCAGAAGATACATTATTGTATATGAAAATACCACTTTCGCACTTTAAAAATATCCAGAAGGAGAAGAAAGTCATAACATAAGCTACATAAGCCTTAAGATTCCTTCAATTTAGGGATACAATGATGTAAAATGAATAAAAAAATGAATCTTATACCTAGGATCTATACTGTGATACTTCATGAAAGGTAATAAGGGATTTTGAAACATCACCATTTTATTAAACCTGGTTCTACCATCTGTTTGACTGTGGGCAAGTTATTTAAGACCAAATGCTTCGTTATTGCCTCATTTGTTCCATGAGAATAGCCATAGTGACCATTATCATACAGCTGCTATAAAGATTTAAGGAGATAATACATGCAAGTGCTTAGCACATAATGTGTGCTCAATACATGCCATGGCAGGTATTATTATTACATTACCACAATCTTCCTTACTGATTTTAAAACGTAAATTTTATTAAGTGGCTCCCCTGCTCAAAACCCTACAATGGCTTGTTTTGCCACCACCCTTGACATAATATCTACAGTCTTCACAATGCTCTAGAAAGTCCTGCACATAAGTCTGCTCCCTGACTGCTCCATAGCATCACCTCCTCTTTCCCACACTCCTTCCTTTCCAGCCTTGCTGGCAGCTGGCTCTGGCTTAAGCACATTGGGCGTGTACATTAGGGGATTTTTGCACTCGCTGTTCCTCATCTCTGGAATGCTCTGACCACAGTCTGCATGAGGGGCTCTCTCACTGCACTGAAGTCTCAGATGAAGTATCTCCTTTTCCAGCTTCCCTAAATAAAAGGTCATCCCTTGCCACGCATCATCTTCCTATTACCCCTCCATACACACCCTCTACCCCTACCTTCCTTCCATAGCCTTCCCACAGCCTCTATCTACCTAACAGACTATTCCTTTCCTCATCTGTTTATCATGCAACGACTGAATGGAAGCTCCAGGAGGGCAGCAGCTTCATCTGGCTTGCTTTCTGCTGTAGCCTTATTGTAGAAAAGTGGCTATATGTTAAAGCAAGTATTTTAGCTTAAAAATGCATATACTGGATAAAGCTCACTTAAAAAGAGATATACTAGCTTTCCTGAAAAAAACTTTTCATTAAGAACATGAACATAACCTAAAGAAGATTGAAAGGCTAAAGTTGTATACCTTTATCTCTAAATGTAGTATATTTCAACTAACAAAAATGTGTCATTTTAGGCAGAGTGAAGCCATGGCCAGGGCCATCTTGTGCTGTGTGACGTCCCCCCATACTCTTGGCAGGAATTTCTGTGAATTAGTCTGGTACTTAGGTAATCAGATACTGAGAAGTGACCTGTGTCTCCCCTAGGTTATCAAGTTCCCCCAAACGTGAAACAAACTAGTGATTTGTTCTTTCCCAGTGATTTTTAGTTATGGGCTTCGCCAAACAGGAGGAAAAATTCCTCTGAGGCCTGAGTGATCTTCTTGGACCAGCTCTGCTCTCTCACAGATGGTTTCTAACTGGCTACTTCCAGGCTGTGCTAAGCAGACTGTGGCCAAGCCATAAATG
>CAUYLG010024271.1:0-41544 GCA_963573385.1 Cacajao melanocephalus
GCACTCATTCTCCATCATGCCTTGTTCTCTTGCTGATGAGGAGCTGCGATCCCCTGTAGGAGGAGAGGCATTCTGATTTCGGGTGTTCTCAGCCTTTTTGCACTGGTTTCTTCCCATTTTTGTGGATTTATCCACCTGTCATGTTTGTAATTGCCGACTTTCAGATTGGGTCTGAGTGAACGTCCGGCTTGTTGGTGATGAAGTTTTTTCTGTTTCTTAGTTTTCCTTTGGCGGACGCCCCTTCCCCACAGAGCTGGACCTTCCCGGTTCAGCTGTGCTTCCTGTGATGGGAATTAAGGTTTAAACATGTGACTATTAAAGTGACACAAATATTCAATCCATAGTATATATATTTGTATGTATGTGTATATATGTGTATATATTCTTACAGGAGGTAAGATCACTTGGATAAAAAACAAGTTAAGAAGGAAGCTTCTATGTATGCAGAGAGATCACATAAAACTTGTGTTCACATAAAATATCATTTGTAAACTTTTCTTCAATTGAATGTCATCATAGAAAGTAACTAAAGTTAGAGTCAAAATTATTACAACAGTAATTAAACTTATGAGAATAACAATGAACCCTGAATAATAGTATTCTTGTATCTAAGGTTCAGCACATACAGCAGTGCAATAAACCCTGCTGTGCAAGATACAGGCCTGCATAATTGTTCAGTTATGGCACCCAGGTGTCAGCCTTTCCACTAAACTCTATAATATGGTCACGGACACCCCCCAAGGTGTTATGGAAGGCAAAAAGGACCATAATCGTGAAAATTTATACATGTAATTATCACAGTTATCATAGCAACAATGTGCATCTCTGTTAATATTTTAAAAGTGTCTCTATACTTCTGGTGGGTGTTTTCTGGTATTATAGTTTAAATTGGGTGTCTCTAGATAAAGTTAGATATTGATCATTGGTGAAAATTACCTGGAGTGACTTTACCACCTGACAGCTTCTTTAACCTAATGAGTCATCAAACATAATTAAACTTGAAACGTCCACCTCTGTTAAATGGAAAAAAAAAATTTTAAAGCTATTAGAATAAAATGAGAATAGTAATATACATACATATATGAGCACTTTACAAATTATTATGTTCTATATATACATATAAATACATTTACATATGCCTCCTTGTTAAAATTTTATGTGCAATAATGGAAATTCAGTATAAAGCAGGACTTTTAGTGCATTTTATTAAGGAACATTTATCTGAGGAGCTAAGAAGATTTTGCACAGCAAGGAAACCCTGAATAGAAGAGCTCCCCCTTATAAGAATCTCAAGAGTAATGCTGTAATTGTGAGCTTCAGCATGAAAGGTACATCTATGATCATGTGTAAGGCATACATATATTTGAAATGGGATATTGTAAAAGCAAAAATCTTCCCCAGTAGAATCATTCATACTTAAGGAACTAATGAGATCATCCACAAAGATAATGAATCCATTACTTAAAAGAGAAATCAAATTGTAAATCTATATCCTATATTTACACTGATATATATAAATATTGAATGAAATATGAATAAAAATACCTCATCTTATCACTCATGTGTCCCACTGAACCATTTCCAAAGTAAATAAAAAAGTCTCATTGAAATTATTTCTAGTTTTCATGATCTCACAGGGAAGAGAAAGAATTTTCTTCAATAGTTGTTATAACTCTGTCATTATGCTGTAGTGAGGTAATTTGCTAAAACAGCTGCCTCTAATGAGTAAACCTTCCCATCTGGCACATCCAATATAGATACAAACAACCTCATCAGTTTAAAAAAAAAAGTAAAGAGGAGGAACTCTATTTCATGAAAAAAAAAAATCTAATTTATGAAGTGGCTTTTGAACTGTAAACAGGCTCAATGCATTTTGAGGAGATGACCATTTCTGTCTGTCTTGGTGGAGCCATTTCATCTGTTCCCAGGCTAAGAGCTCACAAACTTGGCCCAAACTTATTTTTGCCATGTTGATAATGTGGATAGATTATAAATAATTATATATATTCTGGATAGATTATAAAATAATTCAGTATATGTCTATAATAGAAAGGAAACCTAGATAAACGGAATGCTCTTGTAATATGTTAATTCAAAACTAGAATGAGTAAACATGTTTTTCATCATATCTATAGATTTTTACTTCCCTTTTATTCTGAGAAATTACTAGTAAGACTTTACTGTAAAGTCTCATTTTATTCAGAAATCCTTGATATCTCACATGGGACTTTTACTAACAAATATTCAAAGAAACTTTTGCCACCTGAATAATTGGCAGGAAACTGCATAACACGATAATCTGCTAATTATTTGGGGTCAGTTTTTATAAAATATTAACTCTTTCTTTTTCTATTGTGATGGTTAATACTGAGTGTCAACTTGATTGGATTGAAGGATGTAAAGTATTGATCCTGGGTGTGTCTGTGAAGGTGTTGCCAAAGGAGATTAACATTTGAGTCAGTGGGCTGAAAAGGCAGACCCACCCTTAATCTGGGTGGGCACCATCTAATCAGCTGCCAGCGTGGGCAGGATATAAAGTGGGCAGAAAAACGTGAAAAGACTAAGGACTGGCCTAGCCTCCCAGCCTACATCTTTGTCCTGTGCTGGATGCTTCCTGCCCTCAAACATCGAACCCCAAGTTCTTCAGTTTTTTGGGACTCAGACTAGCTTTCCTTTCTCCTCCGCTTGCAGTCGGCCTATTGTGGAACCTTATGATCATGTGAGTTAATACTTCATAAACTCCTTTTTATGTATTTACCTATCCTATTAGTTCTGTCCCTCTAGAGAACCCTAATACAACCATTTATCTGTTACTATTTTCCCACAAATATCTGGGCTTAGATTTGAGTGACCAAATTGTCTATTTTACTTTAACTACTGACATTTTGACTTCAGGTGAATGAAGTACAGGATACTCAATTTTTCTTTTTAATGAAGCTGATTTATTTAGGCTTAGTTTTAGAAATATAGGTATTACAATTTCTCAAGTTCCTAATACCGCATGCTTCCTAGGTTAAAATTAAATTTAGATATATACGGAATTGTGTGGAAAAAAAGTCATGGGGTTTAGGTTAGAATCAGATTTTATAGCACTAATCTGACTAAAATGTTTTCTAACCAAAGGCAAACTAACTCTTTATTAAAATGGAAGCCACAGAGATAAATATGTAAGGAATTCTCAATCCAAGTGCTGGCATTCTGGCTAAAAGAGCAATAAGAGATGGATGATATAGGCATAGTCTTGGCATGCCTAAATCCTGTGCCAGAAGGTTATCAGCCCTTTTGGGGAGATAATAGCTGCAGCTTTAATTTTCTGACTATTGGGCATAATGCAAAATTAATGTGCATCATGTCAAGGTTATGGCAAGGCATTGTTGTCTGGAAGGGAAAACTGTTTGCTCCCCGCCCTCCAAACACTTGCACATTCCATGATAATACATTATTGAAAAGCACATTTCTTTGTCATTGTCAATAGTGGTGAGCTGGTAAAGGATATTTTCCAGCACTCATTATGCAGGAGGATGTTAAGGGACCTCTAAAACTCAGTCTGAAAACAAAGAACATAGTTTGTTTATTCATAAAACAAAAATAGTTCCATCTTATTTAACATTAATGTAATAAAGGTAAAGTCAAACAAGACATTTGTTCAATTGCCTTCCTGGTATTTGAGTTGTCAATCAGTAATTCTTGGACTTTTACCTGATCCTACAAACCTCTGATGGGTCTCCAAATTTGTATTTTTGTCCAGAACCATCCCCAGACCCAGATGACTCTAAAATAAGCAGCTGATAGGGAATTATGATTCTGCCTGAAAAAGGTAGGAGAAGCTTAATAACAATAACGTATCTTGTATTTCCTCATCATCTGACTCTTCTCATAGGTCTAGCCTTATAAACAAACTCACAAGTGGAAGAAAACTCTAGTATTTTTTACAATAAGGTGATGTGTTCCTTGAGGGTAGAATATAGGATTGTAAACATTTTCCTAATGGAGGAAATCTAAAATGGTAAATTTTTTCTCCTAAAAAAGATAGGAAGAACCAAAAGGAAATAAATGTTTGCTAAATAAATTTCAAAAGAACAAAATTTAATGCAAGCAAATGCGCTATAAGGTTGAAATTATGGCAAAAGTGTTGTTATAAAAACCAATGTCCACGTTAAAGTTTTCTTAACGGTGATGAAAACAAAAGGAAAATGTGCTTTCTTGTCTTATTTGAAGTGTTGAAAGATGACCATAGATCCCTTTTCCCTCAACATATTAAATACAAATCTAAATAGTCCTCCAAAAGTAAATTGATTTTAACCGTGTCCACATTTTCTCTACTTCTCTCTTCAATAGCTAATAATGTGTAGTATTACATGTGGATGTATTACATGTGGATCAGGCGTAATGTTAGAGCTTTGTGAAGAAGATAGACCTCTAGGAATATGACATGTGAGAGCCCTCCTGATGTTTAGGTAGGTTTTTGGGGGAAAAAAAATCTAGTGTAAAATAAAGAGGCATAAACTCAATTTCAATAATTAGTGCAGCCTACTATAAGGAAAAGTCAGGATAATTTAAAGAGCTATCTCAGCTTGCCACATTTATAGCTACTAGGCGCTCAGGCTCCAGATAGTTTGTAAATCCCTGCCAGGGTCATTCTACCTTGCCTCCCTGGGAGGAGGGTGTATTAGTCAGCTTGGGCTGCCATAACAAAATACTACAGACTGAATGGCTTAAACAACAGACACTTTTCACATAGTCCTGGTGCTGGGAAATTTGGGTTTTGGTAAGGGCTGTCTTTCTGTCTGCCTTCTCACTGTGTCCTCACATGGCCCTTCCTCTGAGCTTGCTTGCTGATATGTTTTCCTCTTCTTATAAGGATACCTATTCTATCGGATTAGAATCCTATCCTTATGAACTTATTTAACGTTAATAACCTCCTTATAGATCCTATCTCCAAAGGCAGTCACGTTGGGGTTGGGGCTCCAATATGAATTTTGAGGGGACAAAATTCAGGCTATATCACATGTTTAAGTGAGACTTAAGATGGGACCACAGGTAGCCCATGGGCCACATGTGCATGTGCTAGAACAAGTCCTCCCTTCCTCTCAGTAGATGTGGTTCTGTGCTTTAGGGTGGACAGCTACAGATTTGATTCTGCCCCTAATTACCCTATTAGTCATAAGTTCTTTGCAGGACACAACTTGTACAACCAAAAGTGAATTTGAAGAATCCAAAGAGGAGTCTTGGGCCACTTTGGACATCAATAATGGCAAAAAGAGCCTTCAGCAAAGATAACCAGAGGCCAACTTTCAAATATGGGTACGATAGAAACCCATCCTAAAATATCTAACTTCCATGTGAGACAGCTACTAGATAATCCAGCATGCCAGACAGACAACTTAGATTCCACCAGACTCAGGTTTAGATCAGAAAACGCCCCCAAGCACCCTGATGCATAGCTGAAGAAAACACAGGAGCATCCACAAGCAGAAATCTACTGGGGATCCAAACTAAGTACATCGATATATTTAGATCATGGCACAGAGAGTAACCTCTAATAAAAATCAACCTAGTCCGCGAGAAGACTTTGTTCATGAAAAGTACCAGAGGTCAGGCTTGACCTCCTGGATTGCCCTGGCTGGAGGCTCCTTAAGGAGAAACAATGTTGTACAATGGATAAGATGCCAGGTTCTGAGGCCGGGACATCTGGATTTGGATTCTAGATGTACCCCGTGATCGCTATATGACTTTGGCCAAGTTACTTAGCATTCTATACTTCATTTCTCTCATTTTAAAAATGGCCATAATTATATTGCCTATTTCAGATTGATCGTGAGGATTAAATAAATTAGTACACCTATACTATCACTTATTTAAAATTCTCAAACCAAAACAGCGAAAACCTAAAAGATTTTTGTGCCCCTTTAGAGACAAAAGCTGACAAACTTATTTTGCAGAAAAGCTTGGTTTGATCTGAAATTAGTCTATGTATAATCCTTATTTATCCCACTTAGTGTTAATATTCATATTTTGCTATGGAAATATGAAAATGTATTTGATTACAGAGTGCTGTCTCAGACTCAGCTTGAGATATAAGATTATATTTGGTATATACACCTTTCTAAAATAAGAAAATACAAAACTGGCTCCTAGGGTTGCAGGTAAGGAATTGTAGACTTAGAACAGTAACTAGCACTTAGGAAGTCTATTTAAGTGTTAGCTTTTAAAAGACTGTCCTGTGACTAAGTGTTCCACATACAGAAAGGGAGATCAGTGACCCTATCCACTCCATAAATTTGAGCTTCAAGTTACAGAATCATAGGATAACAGAGCTAGGAATAGGCCGAGAGATGATTTTTTCCAGTCACACATTTTGTAGACCTCAAAAACAGATATTGAGCTTCTGGCCATAAAGAAGTAACAGGGTTCAGATTTACCCTACCCCCTGAAATAATCAAAAAATATATTATAAAACAGTTTTCGTCAGTCAGTGAAGAACAGTGATCTCAAAGAGATGAAATACAAAAAAATGAGCCCTATGATTGTCATAGTTAACTGACTTGAGAGAGTTTCCAAGAGAAGGAGGGGAAACCCAGACAGAACTTGGTAGAATCCTTGAATTGTGGTTATGAAGATAAGAGGACAGAGAGACCAAGGTGGACAGACTTCCAAAGTCAGAGAGCTAGACAGAAGAGACATGCAGAGAGACGGGACTTTGGAGATGAGCAGAGCATCCCCTGGAGTATGTAGCTGAGTGCTATCTATACATGTATGTGAAGAAACTGCCTGGGGCTGGGGAAAACAACACTCAAAAGAACAAAAAGGAAAAGTACCCAGTACTTACATAGGACTGGGAATTGTGCCTGTTCCCATGAGCCAGAATGTAAAAAAAAAAAAAAAAAAAAAAGATTTATGGGGCATTGGGTAGAATACACAAAAGGATCTTTTCTCAGTCATGGAGAATAATTAGCCCTAGACTGAATACTATTATGGTTCTGCCTAAAATATCTTAAAAGCAGAACCCAAAAGGCTGAAACTGTTTCCTAGTAACTTAAATGAGTCCCAGAACAAAACTTAAGAATACTTACAGGAATATAAAATATTCAGCAACCAATAAGTTAAAAACCACAAAGTCTGGCATACAATAAAAAAGGATCAAGCATACAAGAAGCAGCAAAATATGACCCATAATATGAAACACTGTCAATCAAAACTGACACAGACTTATCAATTCTTCTCACTAAATACAACTAAAAACCCTGGACATTATAGAAAAAACAAACATAAGACTCTGAAGATGGAGAGCAAGAAGGCAGACCAGCTAGGGAGCTAAGACTCAAGGAATATGTTGTTGAGTTCCCTGGGTTTTCTATTTGCCTCATATAGCCCAGACTTTGTGCTATACAAATGGGCAAGACAAAATATCAACATCTGTAAGCAAAAATAATCCTTAACAGAAGCCTTCTGTCTCTAACCAAAGGTCTATGAGGACAGCACAGCAAAACAAAAAACTTTTAGACAGCAATTGCTGTCTTCAATCAGAGATCATGGAAAAAAACAGCATCCCCACCCCTTTCATTCCAGCAAAAGATCAGTGGGTATTTTTTCCCTTGTGAGGTTTTAATGGGATGTCACGAGATCTTTGTTGGGGTGGTATCAGAGAAGGTCAAGACTGGAGCCATGTCTTTTATCACTGCAAACTGGCAGCAAGTGCCCATTTCCCTGAGGTGTCATGAAGACCAGTGGGGGAAACAAAATGCCCATCCCCATTCTAATTAAGCAGCATTGCCCCTTCACCTCCCAGAGTAGTGTCAAAGAAAGCTACTTAAAACAGAAAGTTTAAATAATGTCTATAATCTAATAATATAATATGAAAAAATTCAGATTTCAATTGAAAATTATTTATCATGCCAAGAACCAAAAAAAAAAAAAAAAAAAAAGAACTCAAAATGAATGAAATAAATAATAGATACTATACTGAAATTAAAGAAATGTTAAAATTATCTGGCAAACATTTTAAAGCAGCCCTGAAAAGAGTGCTTTTCCTGAGAAAACAGACTTTACAAAACGAAAAACTAGAAAGCTTCACCCAAAATATAGAAAGTTTCAGCAAAAACGTAGGAGATATATTTTTAAAAATCAGAATTTTAGAACAGAAAAATATAGTAACTGAAGTAAAAGCTCTGTAAGTGGGCTCAACAGCAGAATGAAGGGAACATAAAAATGAATTTGTGAACTGGAAGATAGAACTGTAGAGATTACCCAATCTGAACAGCAGAGAGAAAATGGACTAAACACAAAAATAAAAAGAACCTCAGTAACCTGTGGGACTATAACAAAAGATCTAACATTTCTGTCATTGAGTCCCAGAAAGAAAGGAGAAAAAAAGGCAGGGCTGAAAAAGTACTGAAATTAAAAATGGCTGAAAACTTACCAAGTCTAGCAAAACAATTGAACATATAGTTCCAAGATGCAAAGTGAATGGGAAGCGTGGTAACACAGAGAAATCCATTCCAAAACACAGTATAATTAAGCTTCTGAATAACAGAGACAAAAATTTTTGAAAGCAGCCATAAAAAAAATTGACACCTATAGGGGCAAATATTCAAATGACAGAAGATTCCTCTTTAGAACTTAAGGAAACCAGAAAGAAGTGGCATAAAAGTTTTCAAGTGCTGAAAAAAAAATATAACTGTCAACATAGAATCCTATACCCAGTAAAAATATCCTGTAGGAAAGAAGGGAAAAATCAAGGTGTTCTCATATGAAATAAAACTGAGATGATTTGTAGCTAGCAGATCCACCCTAAAATGACTAAGGAAAATTCACTAAACAGAAGAGAAATCATAAAAAAGGAATTTTGGAACATCAGAAAGAAAGAGAGAATATGATAAAAATATGGGTACATATAAGAGATTTTGCTTCTCTTGAGTTTTCTAAAGTTTGCTTTACGGTTAAAACAACAATCATAACAGTGTCTGATGTGGTCCTAAATGTATGTAAAAAAATATTTAAGACAATTATAAGTAAAGGATGGTAGAAGGGCATAAAGGTTGGTGATAATTCTATACTTCACTAGAAATGTTAAAATGACAACACCAGTAGACTGCAATAAGCTATGCATATATAATACCTAGAACAACCACCACAAAAGGTATACAAAAAAATGCACTCAAAACATAAATAAATCAGTCTTTAGAAATGTTCATGTAAGATACATGAAAAAGGAAGAAAGTAAAGAAATGAGAATAAACAAAAACAAAATATAAAATGGCAAAATTGAGCCTTAACATATGAATAATTGCATTAAATTTAAATAGTTACTACATCAATTAAAAGACAGAGATAGGCAGAAATAATTTAAAAAACAACTCCTCCTCCCAACTATATGGTACAAGAAACTCCTTCAAATGTAATGATATTGACAGACTGAAAGTAAAAGAGTGGAAAAGATACATCATGCAAATATTGATAAGAGAAAAGCAAGAATGGTTATATTAATACCAAATAAAGTGCCGTCTAGAGCAATGAAAATTACCAGCTGCAGAGAAGATTATATGTAATGATAAAAGTGTCAATCCACCAAGAAGGCATAGCAATCTTAAATGTATGTACACCAAACAATAGAGCTGCAAAATACGTGAAATAAAACTGATAAAACTGAAAGAAGAAAACTGATAAAACTGAAAGAAGAATAGAGCTGCAAAATACATGAAGTAAAACTGATAAAACTAAAAGAAGAAATTTGTTCTTCAATATATAATCTTCAAATTATATTTCAAGATTTCAATAACTTTCTCTCAAAATTGATAGAACAACTGCAAGGAAAATCATCAATTATATAGAAGTCAATAACAACAACAACCAACAGAATCCATTCAACATTTATAAAACACACACCCTACAAAAGTAGGGTACATTGTTTTTGAGTGTCCATGTAACATAGTCCAAGATAGATATGCCATATCCTGAACTGTGAATGTAAAACAACTGAAATTATACAGATTATTCTCTGACCACAAGGAATAAAACTGGAAATCAATAACAGAAAGATAACAGAAAAACCTCTAAGCATTTGAAAACTAAGCAATACATTTTAAAATAATCTGTGGGTCAAATACAAAAACTCAAGGGAAATTTTAAAAATACAGTGAGCTAAATGAAAGTGAAAATACAATGTATCAAAATCTGTGGGGCACAGCTATAGCACTGCTGAGTGGGAAATGTATAGCACAAAATATATGCATTGGATAGAGAAGAAATATTAAAAAAAAAAAACTGAATTCCCACCTAAAGAACCTAAAAAAAAAAAAGGAGCAAAATAAACACCAACCAAGCATTAAGAGGAAAATAATAAATAAAAGAGATCAGTGAAATTGAAAACAGAAAAACAATAGAGAAAAAGAGATGGTTTTTTGAAAAGATCAATAAAATTGACAAACCTTTAGCAAGACTGACTTAGAAAAAAAAAGAGAAGAAACAAATGATTGTTAATTTCAGGAATGAAACAGGGCATATTACTACAGATCCTGCAGACAGCAAGTGAAGAATAAAAGAACACTATGAACAACTACCACAACTCACCTAATATGGAATAGGTAGATTGAATAGCCTTATAACTATTAAAGAATTCAGTATTGATTTAAAACTATCCCAGACCTAAATGCTTTTACTAAAGGATTTTACCAAATGTGTAAAGAATAATTCACAACAGCATTATAAAATCTCCTCTAGAAAACAGAAAAGGAGAAAATACTTCCCAATCATTCTATGACACTAGTTTTACTCTAATGTCAAAAATAAACAATGATGGTATAAATAACAGAAAAACTACAGACCAATATCCCTCATGAATAAGAGACAAAAGTCTTTGATAAAAATTTTAGCAAACAGAATTCAGCAGCACATAAAAAAATTATACACTAAATACTCAGAAATCAGTAAATGTCATTTACCCTATTAACAGGCTAAACAATATCACATGTTTGTATCAGTCAGCAGAAAGGCATTTTACAAAATTTAACATATATTCATGATTTTTTAAACTCTCAGGGAAAAAATAGAAATGGAGGAAATCTTCCTCAACTTGATAATAACATCTACAAAATCTTACAGCTAATATTACACTTAATGGTGAAAGACTAAATACTTTCTCCCTAAATCAGGCCAAAAGCACATATGAGTTGGGCTAGTGGCACACACACCTTTAGTCCTAGCTACTTTAGCTACTTGGGAGGCTGAGGCAGATTACTTGAGCCCATTCAAATCCAGCTTACCCTGTCTAAAAACAAACAAACAAACAAACAAACAAAAAACCCAAAAAAAACCCACAAACACACACACACATGTCTTCTTTTAGAAGTAATAGTCAACACAATGCTATACATTCTAGCCAGTGCAAGAAGATGAGAAAACAAAACGTAAAGCATCAGTGAAATAATAAAATATATTAAACTGTTCCTATTTGTAGATGACATGATTTATCTGTATAGGAAATGCTAAGGAATCTACAAAAACAAAACTCCACGAACTAATAAGGCAGTTCAGCAGATCTCAGGGTACAAGATACACCCATATAAAAATCAATTGAATTTTTATATACTAGCAATAAACATGTGGGCACCAAAAATAAACAGGCAACACTACATAAAATTATTCAAACAAATACAATACCAAGGTGTAAATTGTACAAACAATTTGGACTTGTATGCATAAAATAAATGCACAACACTGAGGGTTTTAATCATAAAGGGATGCTGGATTTTGTCAAATGCTTTCTTTGCATCTATTGAGATAATTATGTGATTTTTAATTTTAATTTTGTTTATGTGGTATATCACATTTATTGATTTGCATGTGTTAAACCATCACTGCATCCCTGGTACAAAACCCACTTGACAGTGGTGGATTATCTTTTTGATATGCTGTTGGATTCGGTTAGCTAGCATTTTGTTGAGGATTTTTGCATCTGTTTTCATCAGGGATGTTGGCCTGTAGTTTTCTTTGTTTTTTATGTTGTTTCCTGGTTGCTATTAGAGTGATACTGGCTTCATAGAATGATTTAAGGAGGATTCCTCTTTCTCTATCTTCTGGAATAGTGTCAATAGGATTGGTACCAATCCTTCTTTGAATGTCTCGTAGAATTCTGCTGTGAATCCATTTGGTCCTGGACTTTTTTGTTGTTGTTGGCAATTTTTTAAATTACCATTTCAATCTTGTTGCTTCTTATTGGTTTGTTCAGAGTTTCTATGTCTTCCCGGTTTAATCTAGGAGAGTTGCATATTTCCAGGAATTTATCTCCTCTGGGTTTGATAGTTTGTGTGCATAACAATGTTGACAGTAGGCTTGAATGATTTTTTGTATTTCTGTGGTATTGGTTAAAATATCTCCTGTTTTGTTTCTAATTGAGCTTATTTGGATCTTGTCTCTTCTTTTCTTGGTTAATCTTGCTAATGGTTTATCGATTTTGTTTACCTTTTCAAAGAACTAGCTTTTCATTTCATTTATCTTTTGTACTTTTTTTTGTTTCAATTTCATTTAGTTCTGCTCTGATCTTTGTTATTTCTTTTTATCTGCTGGGTTTGGGTTTGGTTTGTTCTTGTTTCTCTAGTTCCCTTGAGGTATCACCTTAGATTGTCTATTTGTGCTCTCTCAGACTTTTTGATGTAGGCATTTAATGCTGTAAACTTTCCTCTTAGCACTATATCGCTGTATCTCAGAGGTTAAAATAGGTTGTGTCACTATTATTGTTCAGTTTAAATAAATTTTTAATTTCATCTTGATTTTATTGTTGACTCAATGATCATTCTAGAGCAGGTTATTTAATTTCCATTATTTGCATGGTTTTGAAGGTTCCTTTTGGAGTTGATTTCCAATTTTATTCCACCGGGGTCTGAGAGAGTACTTCATATAATTTCAATTTTCTTAAATGTATTGAGACTTGTTTTGTGGCCTATAAAATGATCTATCCTGGAGAATGTGCTGATGAATAGAATGTATATTCTACAGTTGTTAGGTATAATGTTCTGTAAATATCTGCTAAGTCCATTTGCTGTAGGGTATATTTTAAGTTCATTGTTTCTTTGTTGACCTTCTGTCTTGATGACCTGTCTAGTGCCGTCAGTGGAGTACGGAAGTCCCCCACTATTACCGTGTTGCATCTAGCTCATTTCTTAGGTCCAGTAGTAATCATTTTATAAATTTGGGAACTCCAGTGTTAGGGGTGCATATTTATTTAGGATTGTCATATTTTACTGTTGAATTAGTGCTTTTATCATTGCATAGTGTCCCTCTTTGTCTTTTTTAACTGTTGTTGCTTTAAAGTCTGTTTTGTCTGATGTAAGAATAGCTACCTTTGCTCACTTTTGGGATTCATTTGCAGGGAATATCTTTTTCCACTCCTTTACCTTAAGTTTATGTGAGTCTTTATGTGTTAGGTGAGTCTCTTGAAGACAGCAGATACTTGGTGAATTCTTATCCATTCTGCCATTCTGTATCTTTTAAGCAGAACCTTTAGACCATTTCTGTTCAGCGATAGTATAGAGACGTGAGGTACTATTCTATTCATTATGCTAGTTGCTGCCTGAATACCTTGTTTTTTAATTCACTGTGTTATTCTTTTATAGGTCTTGTGAGATTTATGACTTGAGCAGGTTCTACTTTGCTGTATTTTGAGGATTTCTTTCAATATTTAGAGCTCCTTTTAGCAATTACTGTACTGCTGGCTTGGTAGTGGTGAATTCTCAGCATTTGTCTAAAAAACACTGTATATTTCCTTCATTTATGAAGCTTGGTTTTGCTGAGATATAAAATTCTTAGCTGCTAATTGTTTGTTTTAGGAGGCTAAAGATAGAACCCCAGTCTCTTCCAGCTTGCAGGATTTTTTTGATAAGGAATCTGCTGTTAATCTGAAAGGTTTTCATTTATAGGTTACCTGATGCTTTTCTTTCTTCATCTTGACTTTAGGGAACCTGATGACTATATGATGACCTGATGTCTAGGTGATGATTTTTTTTGTGATGAATTTCCCAAGTGCTCTTTGAGCTTCCTGTATTTGGGTGTTTAGATCTCTAGCAAGGCAGGGAAATTTTCATTGATTATTGCCTCAAATAGGTTCTCTAGACTTTTAGATTTCTCTTCTTTCTTGGGAACACCAATTATTCCTAGGTTTGGTTATCTGACATAATCCCAAACTTCTTGAACTTTATTTATTTACTTATTTATTTATTTAGAGACGGAATCTTGCTCTTTCACCAGGCTGGAGCGCAGTGGCGCACTATCTCAGCTCACTGCAACCTCCATCTCCCAGGTTCAAGTGATTCCCTTGCCTCTGTCTCCTGAGTAGCTGGGACTACAGGCACACACAAGCACGCCTGGCTAATTTTTTTTTTTTTTTTGTATTTTAGTAGAGACAGGGTTTCACCACGGCCAGGATGGTCTCGATCTCATGACCTCATGATCCGCCCATCTCGGCCTCCCAGAGTGCTGGGATTACAGGCGTGAGCCATCACACCTGGCCACTCGTTTATTTTTTTTTTTTTCATTATTTTGTCTTTGTCTTTGTTGGATTGGGTTAACTCAAAAGTCTTGTCTTTGAGTCCTGAAGTTAACTCTTCTACTTGTTGAATCCTATTACTGAGACATTCCAATGTATTTTGCATTTCCCTAAGTATTCTTCATTTCCAGAAGATGTGATTGTCTTTTATTTATGCTATTTCTCTGGGGATTTTTCCATCCATATTCTGTAACTGTTTTAAAATTTCTTTTAGCTGGTATTCACCTTTCTCTGGTGCTTCCCTGAGTAGCTTAATAATTTGACCTTCTGAATTATTTTTCTGACAGTTCAAAGATTTCTTCTTGGTTTGGATCCATTGCTGGTGAGCTAGTTTGATCTCTTGGGAGTGCTAAGGAACCTTGTATTGCCATACTACCAGAATTGTTTTTCTGGTTTCTTCTCATTTGGGTAGATTATGTCAGATGGAAGATCTGGGGCTCAACAACTATTCAGATTCTTTTGTCCCACAGAGTGCTCCCTTGATGTGATGCTCTCCCCCTTTCTCTACTGCAGTAATTGTTATTGCTTTTCTAGGTCTATCAGGCTGATACTGAGGAGTGTTGACAAAGAGTCCTGTGATTGGATCCATCTTCAGATCATTCAGCTGCAGATACCAGCACCTGCTTCAGTGCAGGTAGTCGAGGAGTGAAGTGGCTTCTGTGAGGGTCCTTGGTTATATTTTTGTTTAGTGCACTAGTTTTATGTAGGTTGGCCTCCAGCCAGGAGGTGGTACTTTCAAGAGAGCATCAGCTGATATAATATAGGGAGAATACAGCTTGCTCTAGGGTCACCTGGATAAGTATTTGGGTTTCTCAGGTGGTGGGCTGGGCCATAGAGCTCCCAAGAGATTAAGTCCTTTGTTTTCAGCTACCAGGGTAGGTAAAGAAAGATCATCAGATGGAGTCAGGGTTAGGCATATCTGAGCTCAGAGCAGGGTAGGGCTTGCTGTGGCTGCTATATGGGATGGGTTTATGGTTCTCAGGCCAATGGAGTTATATTCCCAGAGAGATTATGGCTGCCTCTGCTATGTTATACAGGTTGCCAGGGAAGTGGGGGAAAGCTGGCAGTGACAGGCCTCACCCAGCTCCCACATAGCACAAAAGGCCCGTCTCACTCCCAGGGTGCCCCATCAACAGCTCAGAGTTTATTTCTAGGCAACTCATGAGCAGAGCTTAGAACCTGCCCTAGGCTACAAGCCTCCCCACTGATAAAGCAAGCAGAGCTTTCAGGTTTCAGGCCTCCCCACCTGTCTTGGCTTCCATACTCATACCTGCACTACCTGTTTGCCTCCTCCCCTGGATTCTGTCCAGGAAACTTCATATTTGGTTGAAATTATTACAAAGTTCAGCTGAAAATTTCCTTCTCCCTGTAGTCTTTCCCTAATGCCACTGGCAGTCCTCCCCAAGGACACCTATGAGACACAATCAAGAATGACTTCCCTGGGGACCAAGAGTGCCCACAGGGCACTTTCTGCACTTCCTCTACCCCTATATTTTGCTCAGCTCTCCAAATTTTTCTCAGATCCAGGTAAGGTCAAATCCTTCTCCCATGAACTGGACCTTCAGGTTCTCCAATGCCGATGGGTGTTCAGGGGCAGATATTCTCCCTCACACTTTGGGGACTCATAGTTTTTCAGCAGTTTCATGGAGCCTGTAGTGGTAAACCACTTTCTTCCAAGGGTCTTTGGATTGTTTTGGCTTTTCTGGAATGTTCCTGTGGTAGCTCCTGGAGCAAAAGTTCACAATGTAAGTCTCCACACACTGCTCTGTATGTCTGAGTAGGAGCTGCAAGTTAATATTGCTTCTTATCTATCATCTTTTCTCCATGTTCCAGCATCTCTTTATGATTAAAACCCTCAGTAAAATTAGTATAGAAGGGGCACACCTCAAGGTGATAAAAGCCATTTATGCCAAGGCAACATTATAATAAAGAAGGAAAAGTTGAGAGCAGTCCCCCTGAGAACCAGAATAAGACAAGGATGTCCACTTTTACCACTTCTATTCAACATAGTACTGGAAGTCTTAGCCAGAGCAATCAGACAAGAGAAGGAGATAAAGGGCATCCAAATCTGTAAAGAGGAAGTCGAACTGTTGCTGTTTGCTTATGGTGTGATTATATATCTAGAAAACCCTAAAGACTCATCCAAAAAGCTCTTAGAATTGAAAAATTAATTCAGTAACATTTCTGGATACAAAACTAATGTACACAAATCAGTAGCACAGATATATATATATATATATATATATAAATTTACAAGGAACTTAAACAAAATTACAAGGAAAAAAAACAACAAACCCATCAAATATATATATCTTGGTTACCAACAGTGACCAAGCTGAGACACAAATTAATAATTCAAACCCTTTTAATATTGCTACAAAAAAATAAAATAAAATACTTAGGAATATGCCTAACCAAGGAGGTGAAAGACTTCTACAAGGAAAACTACAAAACACTACTGAAAGAAGTCATAGATGACGCAAACAAATGGAAACACATTCCATGCTCATAAAGGGTAGAATCAATTTTGTGAAAATGACCATACTGCCAAAAGAAATCTATAGATTCAATTCAATTCTCATCAAAATATCATCATCATTCTTCACAGAATTAGAAAACAGTCTTAAAATTCACGTGGAACCTAAAAAAGCCTGCACAACCAATGTAAGACTAAACAAAAGGAACAAATTGGGAGGCATCACATTACCCACTTCAAACTATACTATAAGCCTATAGTCACCAAAACAAGATGTACTGGTATAAAAATAGGCACATAGGCCAATGGAACAGAATAAGAACCCAGAAGTAAAACCAAATATTTACAACCAACTGATCTTTGACAAAGGAAACAAAAACATCAAGTGGTGAAAGGACATGCTATTCAACAAATGGTGCTGGGGTAATTGGCAAACCACATGCAGATCAATGAAACGGGATCCTCATCCCTCACCTTATACAAAAATCAACTCAAGATGGATCAAAGACTTATATCTAACGCCTGAAACCATAACAATTCTAGAAAATAATATTAGAAAAATCTTTCTAGACATTGGCTTAGGCAAAGACTTCATGACCCAGAACCCAGAGTAAACAGACAACCTACAGAGTGAGAGGAAAATTTTGCAAACTGTGCATCTGACAAAGGACAACTATCCAGAATCTACAAGGAACTTAAACAAATCTGCAAGAACAAAACAAACAATCTTATGAAAAAGTGGGCTAAAGGCATGAATAGATGATGCAGATAAACTTATCCGACAAAGATCTAATATCCAGAATTTACAAGGAACTTAAATTAGGACAAACAAAACAAACAATCCTATGGAAAATTAATAGATGATTCTGATGTACTCATCTGACAAAGGTCTAATATCCAAAATTTACAAGAAAAAAAAAACCATCAAAAAGTTGGGAAGGGATATGAACAGACACTTTGCAAAAGAAGATATTTATGCAGCCAACAACCATAAAAAAAAGCTCAACATCACTGATTATTAGAGAAATGCAAATCAAAACCACAATGAGATATCATCTCACACCAGTGAGAGTGGTCATTATTAAAAAGTCAAAAAACAACAGATGCTGGCAAGTCTGTGGACTAATAGGAACACTTTTACACTATTTGTGGTAATGTAAATTAGTTCAACCATTGTGGAAGGCAGTATGGTGATTCCTCAAGGATCTAAAGCCAGCAATACCATTTGACCCAGCAATCCCATTACTGGGTATCTACCCCAAGGAATATAAATCATTCTATTATAAAGATACATGCACATGTATGTTTATTGCAGCACTATGCACGATAGCAAAGACATGGACCCAATCCAAATGCCCATCAATGATAGACTGGATAAGGATAATGTGGTACATATACACCATGGAATACTATGCAGCCATAAAAATGAATAAGATCATGTCCTTTGCAGGGATGTGGATGATGTGGATATTATCCTCAGTGACCTAACTCAAGAACAGAAAACAAAACACTGCATATTCTCACTCTTAAGTGGAAGTTGAGCAATGAGAACACATGGACACAAGAAAAGGAACAACACACACTGGGGTCTGTTGGAGTTGGTGGGGAGAGGCAAGGGGAGGGAGAACATCAAGACAAATAGCTATTGCTTAAAACCTAAGTGATGGGTTGATAGATGCAGCAAACCACCATGGCACATGTATACCTATGTAACAAACCTGTACATTTTACACATGTATCCTGGAACTTAAAGTAAGAAATTAAAAAAAAAAGATACATATATATATATATATATATCTTGGAATACTACTCAGCTATAAATAATGACATAATGGCTTTTGCAGCAACCTGGATGGAATTAGAGACAATTATTCTAACTGAATTAACTTGGGAATGGAAAACCAAACATTGTATGTTCTCACTCATAAGTGGGAGCTAAGCTATGAGTATACAAAGACATAAGAATGATAAAATGGACTTTGCAGACTCAGGGGAAAGGGTGGAAGGGGTATGAGGAATAAGTTACTACATATTGGGTACAGTGTACACTGCCTGGGTGAGAGGTGCACCAAAATCTCTGAAATCACCACATAAGAACATATCCATGTAACAAAACACTACCCATTCTCCAAAAAACTATTGAAATAAAATAAATAAATACAATATTATGAAATGTTTATCAGAAGAATATATTCAAATAAAAGCAACTCAAATTCTTGAAAAAAAAGAAAACTGCAGAGTACCTATGAAAGAAATCAAAGGGTGTCTAATTAAATGGTGAGTCATTCCACTCATGGATTGAAAACATAACATAATAAAGATGTCAATCCTTCCTAAATTTGTATGTGGATTTTTTTGCAATTACTATAAATCATAGTAAGATTTTTTTGTAGATATTTTTTAAATTCTAAATTTTGTTTGTTTGTTTGTTACAGGAGATATTTTGATACAGGCATGCAAGGCATAATAATCACATCAGGGTAAATGGGATTTTCATCATCTCAAGTATTTACCCTGTGTCACGAACAGTCCAGTTATACTCTTTTAGTTACTTAAAAATGCAGGGAGTAGGGGGCAAGGGGAGGGAGAGCATTAGGAATAATACCTAGTGCATGCAGGGCTTAAAACCTAAATGATGGGTTGATGGATGCAGCAAACCGCCATGGCACATGTATACCTATATAACAAACCTGCACGTTCTGCACATGTATCCTGGAACTTAAAGTAAAATAAAATAAAAGAATCACTAATCGAACCTACATTTGCAAAATAAATTATAAATATTGAAAAGAAAAAAGGTACAAAAAATTATTTTTGACAATACTCTGTTGTGCTATTAAATACTAGTCTCATGTTTATTATGGCTGAATAGTACTCCATGGTGTATATGTACCACATTTTAAAAATCAATTTGTTAGTTGATAGATTGCTTTCAAATCTTGGCTATTGCGAATAGTGCTGCAATAAACACAGGAGTGTAGATATCTTTGGGGTATCTTTTAATCTTTTCTTTTCTTTTTTTTTTTTTTTTTTGAGATGGAGTCTCACTCTGTTGCCCAGGCTGGAGTGCAGTGGCATGATCTCGGTTCACTGCAACCTCCATCTCCTGGGTTCAAGCAATTCTCCTGCCTCAGCCTCCTGAGTAGCCAGGATTACAGGCATGCACCACCACACCCGGCTAATTTTTGTATTTTTAGTAGAGATAAGGTTTCACCATGTTGTCCAGACTGGTCTTGAACTCCTGACCTCAGGTGATCCACCCACCTTGGCCTCCTAAAGTGCTGGGATTACAGGTGTGAGCCACCTAGCCCAGTCTGATTTTCTTTCTTTTGTGTATATACCTCTATTTTTAGTTTTTTGAGGCACTCAAAATTCTAAAATTTGTATGGAAAGTTAAAATATTTAGAATAGTGAAAACAATTTTTTAAGGAAGAAGAAAGTATGAAAAATTTGCCTATTTGATTTGTTATATAGTTATTTTAATCAAGGTTGTATGGTATTTGCAGAGGGATTGACATAGATCATAGGTCAATTGAACAGAATTTAAAACCATAAATAGATTCACTCAAATACACTCAACTGATTTTTGATGGAAGTGGAAAAGTAATTCAATAGAGGATAGATAGCCTTTTCAAGTAGTTCAGGAGCAATAAAACATTCATAAGCAAAAGCAAGGAACATCCATTAACCTAAGTGTCACATCTTTTACAAAAAGTAACTCAAAATGGACCAAGACTTAAATGTAAAATGCAAAAGTATAAAACTTTTAGAAAATTAACATAGGAGAAATTCTTCTGGACCTAAGTTTGGCCAGAGTTCTTACACTTGATACCAAAATCATGGTCCATATAAAGAAAAATTGATAGACTTCAGAATTTAAAATGATTTTTCTGCAAAATTTAATAAAAATTTTAAAAGACAAACTACAGACTGAGAGAAAGTATTTCTAAGCCACATATGTGACAAAGAACTAGTATCTGGGAAATAAATAAATCCAATTAGAACATGGACAAAAGACATGAACACTAAAGGCTTTTATTGAAGAAGATACATAGATTTCAAATATATCTATGTATTATAAAAGATGTTTAACATTATTAGCCATTAAAGCAATGCAAATTAAGCACAATGAGATATCACCAGAATCTCTCAGATTGTTAATAAAAATAGTAACAACATCAAATTCTGGAAAAGATGCAAAGAAACTGGTTCATTCATACATTGCTGGATGAAATGTGAAATGGTACTGCTACTCTGTGAAACAGTTTGGCAGTTTCTCAAAAAACTAAACATGCAATTACCATAAGACCCAGCAATTGCACTCCTGGGAATTTATCCCAGAGAAACAGAAACTTATGTTCACACACACAAAAACATTTACACAAACATTTATACCAGCCTTATTTATAATAGCCCAAACCTGGAAAAAACTCAGATGTCCTTCAATGGGTAAATGGTTAAGCTGTAGTATATCTATATGATGGGACACTACTTAGAAAGAAATAGAAAGAGCTATTGATTCATCGAACATCATGCTGAATGAAATAAGCCTACCTAAGGCTTATATACTATATGATTCCATTTATGTAACATGCTTGAAATAACAATATTGTAGAAATGGAGAATAGATTTTTGGTTACCAGAAGTTAAAGAGGAGATGAGAGAGAAGTTGTTGTGGTTATAAAAAAGCTATGTGAGAGATTCTTGTGGTGATGGAAACATTCTGTGTCTTGACTATATCAATGCCAATATTTTGGTTGTGATATTGTACTATAATTTTGCAGCCTGTTATCACTGGAGGAAACTGGATAACGAGTACACATCTGTCTGTATTAATTCATAAAACTGTATATGAATCTACAGTTATCTCAGAATACAATATTTAATATTTTAATAACAGACCCATAACTGACTCCTAGAGATTAAAACTGCAATGTATGACATTAAAAAATGCTTTGGAGGGGACTAATGTCAGATAAGACATTGAAGAAAAGAAGACTAGTGAAACTTGAAACCAAGCAATGGAAACCATCTAAAATTAAAAAAAGACAAAAAAGGATGTTTAAAAAATAAACTGAGTATCAGTGAGATGTGAGACAAATTTCAGAGGCTGAATATATAGGTAATTGGAGTGCCCAAAAGAAAGGAGAGGAGGGAGACAGAAAACGTTTTGAAAAAGTAATGGCTGAACATTTTACAAATTAAAGGATAACAATAAACCCAAAGATCTAAGGAACTCAATGATCTCTGAGCAATATACACCTGATGAAAACAATGCCAAGGCAAATTAAAAGCATAATGCTCAAATGCAGTAATAAAGAATATCTTTAAAAGTAGCCACCAAAAAAATATCAGAAAAAAATGACACATTACATTACAGACAGAACAAAGATAAGGATGACAGCAGACTTCTCATCAGAAACAATGCAATTGAGAAGACAGTAGAGCAACATCATTAAAGTATTCAAAAGAAGAGGAAAAAAAAATACCAACCTGTCAACCTAACATTTCTACCCAGAAAAGTATCTATCATAAGGCTGAAGCAAAGGTAACATAAAGACTTTTTAAGATATAATTTAGCTATAAGACTTTATCACTAGCCAACCTGCATTCCAAGAAATTTTAAAGAAAGCCATTTTGGCACAAGGAAAATTATGCTGGATGGAAATATAGGTTTACACAAATGACAAGCACTGGGGGTAAATATATACTTTTTTCTTATCTTTTAAACTTCTGTAGCAGATAATTGTTTAAACAAAAATGAAGACAACATAATTTGTTATTTATAACATATGTAAAAGTAAAATAGCCCAAAACTTGGAAAAAGACAAATCAAAGCCTACTACTGCATACAAGCAAATACATAACAACATAGATAAATTTCAGAATAATTATGCTGAGTAAAAGAAGAACAAAAAAACACATACATATTTTATGATCAATTCATATGGAATTCTAGACAGTATAAATTAATGTATAGAGACAGAAAAATAGCAAATTAACTGTTGCTTGAAGATGAGAAGAGAGGTAAAAGATAGGGAGGAGAGAGAGAGATTACCAAAGGGCTGGTAAGGAAACTTATAAATATTTACTATATTAGTCCATTTTCACATTGCTGATTAAGACATATCTGAGACTGTCTAATTTATACAGGAAAAAGGATTTAATGAACTTACAATTTCACATGTCTGTGGAGGCCTCCCAATCATGGTGGAAGGCAAGGAGGAGCAAGTCACAGCTTACATGGATGGCAGCAGGCAAAGAGAGAGAGAACTTGTGCAGGGAAACTCCTGTTTTTAAAACCATCAGATCTCATGAGACTTATTCACTATCACGAGCATAGCAAGGGAAAGACCCGCCCCCATGATTCAATCACCTCCCACTGGGTTCCTCCCATGACATGTGGGAATTGTAGGAGTTACAATTCAAGATGAGATTTGGGTGGGAACATAGCCAAACCATGTCAGTCAGTGGCATTCATGTCATAGTTACAACTTATCAAACTGTGTATTTTAAATTTGTACAGTTTGTTGTATGTAAATTATTCTATAGTAAAAATATTTTTTAAATATAAAAATGTGGCCAGGTTCAGGGCTCATGCACTTTAGGAGACCAAGGCAGAAGGATAGCTTGAGGCCAAGTGTTTGAGATCAGCCTAGGCAACAGGAGAGACCCCATTTCTACAAAAACTATTTTTCAAAAAATTAGCCAGCCTTAGTGGCACATGCCTGTAGCCATAGCTATTCAGGAAGGTGATGCAGGATGATCGCTTGAGGCCAGGAGTTTGAGGCTACAGTGAGTTAAGACTGTGCCACTGCACTCCACCCTGGACAACACAGTGAGACTCTGAAACAAACAAACAAAGCATGAAAATGAAACATACTGAAACCACCTAAGGTCTGATATTTTATAATTGTATATGTATTTGTTTATCTATTTGCTGCTTTTAAATTTGAGCAAATAGAGTTTTGATTCATTTTTAAATATTAATTATTTGTTTGAAGAAATTTTTATTTTTATACTTCTCTATAATAGATGACAACCTTGTGTGGCTCTTCTAAGTATATCCAAAGGCTGCAGACATGATTATGGGCACAGCTAAGACAGAGTATAAACAAACTAAATGCTGCCAGGGATCAGCATCAGCTGCACATTCTTTTGCTGTTATTTTTAGTAGATGAAATTATTGTGAATATTGAAGTGTCTCTGTCTTTGAATGCGGATCTCTACTGTGGATGTGAAACTTTTATCCAGTGCCAAATACTGAAGTGGGAACTGGCTTCCCAAAGTTGTTTTCACTTGTAAGATTGCAAGTAGATATATTTCCATGGATGTTACATATCAGCTTCTGGGCATTCTGCCATAATTTTAAGACAGCTGAGAAAAGTGATTCTCAAAGTGTGGGCCACAGCCTATTGGTGATCTTCCATGTGGTTCATAAAGTCATTGAAGGGACAAATCACAGGAAACTGTGGGCACTTTAGTGTTTTTCTCAATTTCAGAGTTAGAGTGATATTAAAAGTCACTTTTGATTTGGAAAAAAACATTCAAACTGGATATAAAGGGGCTAACTAGGAGAAGCCACTTTTGCATTTTTTTTTCCTCAAAGTGTTCTGCAAACCAGCTGCACCAGAAGTATCTGATAAAGTTATAAAAACTTAAAAGGCAGATTCATGCTTCCCACCCCAACTCTGTATTGGATTATCTAAGGATGAGTCCAGGAATCTACCTTAAGCAAACGGACTAGTGATTCTTATGTCTATCAAGATTTGAATGCTACAGCTTTGCCCCTCTGGATGGATTTTTACCTAAGCAGTAAAATATAGTTCATAAAATTAAGGACACACTAGTGTGTTGCTTGACTGTGGACTGCATTGCTGGCAACAACCTCTTTTATTCTTCTGTTTATCTTTAGTGTGGTGAACTGAGCTACAATCAGAATTATAAGGTCACATTCAAAGATGATCAAAAAACCAAAAGACTTCTGAGAAGGTGTTTGAAGAGTGAATGAGAAAGCAGCCAGGCATCTGTTTTACCAGCTTTTGATGAACCAAAGTGAAAGTAACCAGGCACAGAAAGATAAATATTGCATTTTCTAACTCACACATGAGAGCTAAAAACATGGAGCTCATGAAGATTGAGAATAGATTGGCAGTTACTAGAGCCTGGGAAGGGGAGGGAGGAGTACGAATGAAGGAAGGAAAATATATATAGATATATGTATTTATTACCAGTGAACTGTATACTTAAAAATGATAAAGATGGTAAATGTTATAGGTATATTTTACCTCATTGCTTTACAATGGAAAAAAACTCTAATGATCTTAAGGCTAAAGCCCTCATCGAAACAATTACTTTTATAATCTAATTTTTTAAATGTGAGAAACTTAAGAACACAACCCTAACAGAATAAATTACGCAGAAAAGTTCCTACAGGTTACTAAGTCTTTATGGACCTAAAACTGTTAAAACTAAAGGGCCAGAGAGGTCACAGTGACCAACAGCAAAGAACCTGGCAACTCCTGGCCAACTCTTAAGAAATTACTTAAATTTTTATATCTAAAGTTTCTCACTCGTAAGAAACAAAATTAGCACTATGATAATCTAATAGGCATTTATGTCTGTACATCAACAGCTATAGGTTAAATATAAACTTTGAGCTCATTGGGCTAAGTAAGAGATGGTGTAGATGCTTCAAGTAGACAAAGGCTAGCTCTAAAAAAACAATAGACTAAAGTATATTATTTTAAGTGGAACGCATTATCATCACAAGGAGAAAATAGACTGGGTTCAATGTGCCTCTTTGAGTGTACAGTGGGTTCCCCCAGCATCTCTTCATCCACTGACTCACTAGTATACCAGAGTCATGTAGGAGAGGATAGTTGGAGAGTTTTAAGGGAATAACCATGGATTTGGGAGCTTAGCCTGTGTCCTGCTGGGGTCCCTAAGTGTGAGGGGTCTCAACCTGACATTTGGAAATTTATGTTGCCCCGACTTGCCAAGTCAAGTCTGCATAGAATGGTGAGGCAGCTCTTGGTGACAGTGCAAGTCCTAAACTATGAGTTAATAGTGGCAAGCTGTTCCCGTGTGATACTTCACCTTCATCTGTACGTGAGAAGAGGAGGCTTAGAGACAACATTAGTAAGCAGAATAAAATAGTGTGTATTTATTGTGATTTAAAGAAGTCATTGGAAGTAGCCAATTAGTAGATGTTGGAATTAAGGTCACACAAACAGCAATTGTTGCTATATGAGCCCTCCACATTAGTCTGGACTTTTAATTTGTACGTTATGTCCCCCCACCCCATCTCTATAAGATTATTGGGGTTTAGGTGAAAAGATCACATTCACAGGAAGTTCTCACCACCACCTCTTCCTATGTCAAAGTCTTTCTGTCTATCTACAATTCTGCTACTTCCCTGAAGCCACCCTGCCTTCACTTCCTCAGAATTACTTTCTTGAAAACTCTGCTTTGTTCCTAATAGACTTTGCAATTCTTTCATCGCATATACACGTTTCATGATGAAGTTATTGCCTGTCTGTTCCCTTTAATTAAACTGAAAGACAACATCCATGTTTGATTATCTTTGTATCTTCCATAGCACAAAGCACATTGTCTTGCACAGAATTGGCATTTGATAATGCTTAGTTGACTGAATTAAAGAAGTCATAAAAATGATCACGGAATTTTCAGAGTAAATACATTTAGCCAGGTAAAATAAGGTGTATTTAGTCTGATTTTTAAAAGTCATAGAAATAGCCCCCAAAGAGGGTGTTATAGTTACCCAGCTTCAGCCAGGATTTAACTAGATCAGAAGCCCACATCTACACAGTGCTGCCAGTATATTTAAATGTATTTGAAAAGTGTAATTCAAGATCATCATTCTCTCCATCCTGAGAGTTCAAAATATATTACTTTATATTTATATGCAAAGGCCATACATCTTTTTACAATCACTGTGGCTTTTTGCCATTCTTTCATTTTGACTTATAGCTAAAAAGTTTTTGATGAAATAACTTGAGTTAGATAAATAGCCTTAATTGATGTCTCTAATCTCCAAGTGATCAGATCTATCAAAGGCTTACCACTCTACACATTTTAGTGGCAAAAATTCATAATTAAACATCTGTCCCTAAATAGATAATACACAGTAAGTAAATAAAATAGAAATTAATATAAGTATTTTTTAAACTTGGTTTAAAAAATCCATTTATTTATGGAAACAATTGAATCATACCATTACTGTAATCAGCTTTACAACAGTATGATCTTTTGATCCCTTCTCCCCAAATTAGATAATACATAGACTTAGTTATATTCAGATATATCCATTCAAAGATAGTACAGTGTGTTTTTATTCCATAGCAACCTATGTCTTAAATGTATACATTAGTTTATAAAGTATATACCTACCTTGTATGTAATCTACTTCTGGGGAGTCATTTTTTTTTCTCAAATGTAAAGATACACTAGACAACTTAGAAGTCAATAATGAGCAGTTGGTAATTTAGGAATGACTAACAGTATCTTCAGCTACAATTTCGGAATCTGAAAACTGGTAGGATCTAGGGAGCAATTTTATTGGCCATTAAAATGTTCTTAAGCTGGCATATAAAATATAAAGTTTCTACTGATAAGCAGAGCTATTAGTGGTCAGCTTAATTTTAAACAAATTTAAATATATTAATTTTCCTCAGAAATGTTTAATTATGTATGCTGATGACAACAAAGTAATTCTGCAGACTAGAGTTATCTTCAGGTAATCAAAGCCACAGGAGAATGGAGGAATTTTGATTGTGGCTGCCTCTTATAACCCAGAGTTGCTATTTATTTTTTTTACAACACAAATAGCCTATTTTCTTGCTAGCTGTGCCATGTGGGAAAGTCAACAATTTCAGTTCCGGTCAAGAACGATGTATTAGGCACCTTCTACGAGAGAAGTCAGCACAGCACAATGGTTAACAATATGGCCTCAGGAGCTAACTGCCTGGTCAGACCCTTGCTTCACCCACTTGGTACCAGGTTGTTGCCAAAGTTATTTAACAACTCTGTGCCCCAGTTTCTGTATCTGTCAAAGAGGGATGTTGGTCATAACAGTACCCATATCATAAGACAAAATAAGTTTAAAAAAATCATGTGCACGAGCTTCTTTAGTAAGTTTTGATGTAGGAGTGCTTGGTAAATGTTAGCCGTTGTAATGTGAAAGGCACTGTGTTTGGTACTGGGCTTATAGGATAAATACAACACCATCTCCTTCCATAAAACAAGGCAATTCTGCAAACCTCAGGCAAAAGGCTATCAACTTGGTCTTCATAAAGCCAACTGGGAGCACGCTACAGGACCACTCTAAGAGGAAATGATGAAATGATGACTTTGTACTTCCAACTTATATCATGAGTTCCTCAAGAATTTAATCTGGAGGAAAGAGCTAATTTGAATCTTAAGAAGAAATATGTTTCCTTTTATTGATGTTCAGCAGCGTCCTGAAGAAGACATTCCCCGGGAATTACTTTTCTGGTCTGTTATTGTTATAATTGGTTTCCAAGTGTTGCTGATCCTTCTCACCAGAAAGTAGCTGGAAAACACTAATTCATTTCTAGTCTCTTTCCACTTGAGATAGAATTTGAGTTTATAAATTCAGCCTTAAAAGATCAATACACATTTCCAGGCCAGCATATCTGCTCATCTTTAAAAGGGTTTGTTTTTTGTGTGTGAGAAGCCAGTGGCTCAACAGAGTAGACACTATCAATTTTACAGAGCTAATTGCATTTGGATAGGGCCTTGGGGGAGACGAGTGGTGGGCTGCAGCAGGCACAGGTAGACAAGGGACATCTGGCATTCTTTGGGAATTTTTGACATTTTGCTTTTTTCCTCTATCACTCAATAGCCTTTCTTCTGACAGTGGTAGACATTCTAGTGTAGCTAGCTTGAGCAAACAAAGAGAACTTACTGGCCCAAATTACAAAAAAAAAAAAAAAAGAAAAAAAAGTCTGGATAAACTGCATTCAGGAGCAGCTGGACCAGAACTCAGTAAATATCATCAAGGCTCCATCTCTGCACACGATGGGTATGATGTCCCCTAACCGCCTCAGAGTCCCATCCTGCTGGCTTTGTAATGCCTGCAGAAATACAAAATGTTCACCTCTCCACCCATACCATTTGCCTTCTCTTGGACCATATGCCCAGCCCTGAACTAATCTTTGTGTCCAGGCGGGTAGGGTACAAGTCATCTGCCCACCCTGAAAGCAGCACTATTGTAAACTAGATAAGAACAGAAGTCTGGAGACATAATACCCAGGTTTGGATCTCACTTTCACCACTTAACTAGCTGTGTGACATTAGAAAATCATTTAGCCAAACGGACTAAATTAAGTCTATACATGTAAGGCATTAAGAGTAGCGCCTGATACCTAATAACCCCTGTGCTGACAACTATGATGAAGAGCAGGATGATGGTGGTGGGGATAAGGAGGAATAAGACGAGAAAAAGTAGGAACAATCAGGGACTGGTAGCCCCACCACAAGTACATGGACTAAGGGAAGGACGATCTTGAACTCAGATGTTCATGGCAGAAAACAATAACAATGAAAACTCACAATAACTAGTAGATATTTGTTTGTAGCCCCTACACCAACATGTTATGCTCTGCTTTGATCCCTATTAGAAGTCCACATAGTTTGGGTACTGGAAAGATAAAACCTGGACGATGGTAAGTAAATCTCTGTGGATATCCTGCCTTGGTGTTATGAATACACTGCTTCTCTGCTTTTAAAAATAAAGCATTTGGGCCAGGCACAGTGGCTCACACCTGTAATCCCAGCATTTTGGGAGGCCAAAGCGGGAGGATCATACGAGGCAAGGAGATAGAGACCAGCCTTGCCAACATGGTGAAACACCATCTCTACTAAAAATACAAAAATTAGCCACAGATGGTGGTGCATGCCTGGAATCCCAGCTACTTGGGAGGCTGAGCCAAGATCGCACCACTGCACTCCAGCCTGGGTGACAGAGTGAGACTCTTGTCTCCAAAAACTAAACTAAGCTAAAATCAAATAAAAAGCATTTTGACCTAGTAAAGGTGTTGTTTAGGATTTTTCCACATAATTTTCAGTTTGTAAAGCTCATCAATATGTACATGACTAAAGGAATGATACGCATTATTGTGTTGCAGGGTGGAAAAAGACCTATGTCACACATATCTTTAAAAAAAATAATGTCAATCCCCCCAAACCCCAAACTTCTTTCCTACAGGAAATGAACTGCACGTCAGCTGTGCAGGCAGGGAGAAAGGAGGTGGAAGAGGCAAGGGAGCGAGAAAGGAAGGAGGGAACCAAAATAAACCCACTCCTGTGTAGAGCATTGGAAATATGGCACTAACAAAGACTTCCTGTTCAGCATAGAATCAGTGCTGGCAGAGGCAGTGTGCAGGGCTGTGGGTGTACTCAGCTGTGCAGAGCTGATTATAGAAGATGAAAGGGCTTGGCAATTTATTTCATCTCACACTGAAGCACTGCTGACAACTGAAAGTGAGGACAGAAGGATTCATTTGTTCAACTTCTGTTTTAAAAAACAGACTTCAAATGATACCACAGAGAAAAAGGAGGAAACGCTGCAGTGTAATAAAATGTCTATTTTTAAAAAACACACTAGCTGCAGCATTTTTATTTCATAGGTGGCTTTGAAGGCAAAGGGGTTGGCTTTTTTGTGGTTGCTATCAATTCCAGGGAATGTAGAATATGCACGCAGGATCAATTACTAATCAAATAGACCACGTTCACCTAATATGACCAAAGCTCTTGTGTACATTCATCCTTGAGTCCAAAGATGAGTCACAGTGAGGAAACCTAACCCTGCAGTGTTTAAATACTTCTCAGAATATTGAAAATGGAAATGATTTTATGCAGGATCTTTATACTAACAGTGAATACATATATGATACATGATAGAGAATCTATTTTAAATTTTATAATCCTGGTCATCTTAAATTTTAGTTCACAAATCCAGATTTTCTTCACTTATCTATATGATTGTGTTTGCTTGAATTTTTGGAAGAAAACGTTATATTTCCTTTTAAATAAAATGTGGTATGACTTTTCATCAGCATATTTAGTGTTTGAGAATGAGGATTTTTTTTAGTTCAAAGACACATATAAATTATTGTGAAATCTAATCTACCTACCAAAGTGGCCTTATCCCAAAAGATTTATAGAGATGGGTAATATCCCATACTGGTAGCACATTAGTTATTTACGATTAATATACAAATACAAATGTTAATGAAAAAGATTTTTTTAAACATGTGCCTATAATCATTAAAATTAAACTATCAGTAACATGAGCATATTTTCCTTAAGCAATTTCTTAAGCAATATAGTTAAATGATTGATTCCTTTCTTTGTAATTCATATCAGAAATTTAGTCATTTTTACTATTTTAAATAGAGGTTTTCTTTGCAGGAACTCACCATAGCAATAGAAATGGAAAAGATTAAAGCTAAAATAAATTCTCTCTTTCCCCCAGGCCTCTAAAAACCATTAAATTGAAGAGTTCATTTTCCAGCAATATTTTTGGAGCACCTGCTGTGTGTCAGGCACTGTTTTAGGTACCAGGAATAACAGCATTTTCCAGGAGCTACTGTTACTGGGGGCCACTGTGTGAGGCTAGCAGGTTTACACTATCTCTCGCCAGGAACAACATCCACATAGACAGCAATGTGAGGGGCCCGCCTGGAGTTGTGCAATGCATAGTTCTGCTTATGGTCTAACAAAAAATGTACAAGGAACCTAACAGGAAATTAGATAAGAGTTAAGAATTCAATGTAAAAATAACAACCCACAGGTAGCACTATAAAGGATAAGAAGAGGGGCCACATTGGAAGAGATTTTTTAAAAAGACTTGCTAAGGAGTAGTATTTAAGCTGAGATTGGAATGGTAATTGTGAAAATCTGAGGAAGAACGTTCTAAGATGCAAACACAAGATGAGCCTGGCAGCCTCTGGGATCAGAGAGAAGACCTGAGCAACGGGAGTGCTGAGCCCAGGGGGAGCAGGGTGGACCAAAGCAAGGTCAGAGGTAAGAGAGGGGCCACTCTTCAGAGGGGCTGACAGGCCAAGGAGTTTGACGCCTTTCTAAGGACAAAAGGAAGCCTCTGGAGAGTCTCTTCAAGCAGGAGAATGATGTTGGAGTCTCATGTAGCACAAAAGCAGCCCAGCATGGGTGCTCCTGGTTTGTCCTGGATGATTCAGAGCCTCGGATGATGGGATCTGACGGTAAGAAGAGCAAGTAAGGGGATAAACTGTAACTGAATGATGATTATTTCATTGAGGTTCTAATTGAAAAATTACAATCCAAACCATACAGAAGCAAACCCAAGCCAATACTACATTTGTTTGTCTGAATGATTATTTTTCAAAGACTCTCAGACACCAAATTGTACATTTTTGTGTACAAAATGCTATAATGAATGGTGCTGAAACCAAATGGAAGACTGAACATACTGGGAAATAATCTGTTACAAGTGATGGTTCATGTACCAGTGGGCTCTGACCCCAACATCCTCTAGTTAGGTGATATAGAGGTAAATATTAGTTGTAATATTGACTATCCAATAATGCTCCAATATTGAATATGGCTTAATTATACATAGCTTAATATTGCATTGTGTATATCAAAACACACCAAAAAATGTAATCACTCTTCTATGTAAGCTACCATTTAGAATGTAGCTTATGTGTTTCACAATGTTATGAAAATACCAAAGATATTTAGAAGTGAGAAAAGGGTATAAATCAGAAATTTCATAGGTAGTCAATAAATGTTTGAACAAATAAGTTAATATCTAGATAAATCATTTGTCATTTAATGAAAGTTATTTTATTGAAATTATTTGAGCTATAAGTTTATTTGAATAACTTTTTTCAGTTTTTAATGATAAAATTTAATTCTATCTAGTTGAAGGGTGCATATTGTATTTTATTGACAAAGAAAAAATTATGTATATAAATGAAGCTTTATAATTAACAACTACATTATTCCATTTCATATATGATATACTGGGTAATATCATAGGTATACTCAGTTTGGGGCATAGATTTTATTTTTATAAAGATAAGTTGGAGAAAACAATGATTAATTTAGTTAGAATGATTTGAAAAAGCCTATCATAAAATAAACTTTACATAAATTTGCCCTCACGAAAGAGTTAAATTATAGGGAAATACTTAAAAGTTATGTTAAAGATAGTACTCAGTGTAACCAAATATATGAAAAATAAATCACTGACTCAAGTACATGAAAATATCAACAAGTAGTTTGGCAATTAGGCAAACTGAAACCACATCTGGTGATTTTTTTTTTTCATGCTCTGCCTTTTATTTTTACTGAGGTATAAATTATGTACAATGAACAGCACACATGCTAAGTTTACAGCTCAGTGGGTTACAACAAATGTGTGCACCCAAATAAACAGTGCCTATACCAAAGAAACTTCCTTCATGGCCCTTTATGATCAATTTCCTCACCCTTCCTGCAGAGGCAATCACTTTCCAGATTTCTATCACAGTGGCTTTGTTTTATCAGTTCTAGTAATTCATTAAAAGCAAATAGATTACTTAGCAATTAAAAAAATGAACTATTAATAGCCACAACAACATTGATGAACCTTCAAATAATTATGATCAGTGAAAGTAATCAAGCAAAAAAGAATTACCTACCATATTATTCCATTTACATAAAATTCTAGAAAATGAAAACAAATCTTTAGTGATAAAATTCAGATGGCTAATTGTCTGGAGACCAGGAAATTAGAAGAGAGACATTACAAATGGGCATAAGAAAAATTGGGGGTTATATTGATATGTCAAAATGGATCAAATTGTACATCTCATAGGTAGTTGATTTTGTCAATTATTATCTCAGTAAACCTGTCTACAAATTGTAACTCTCAAATGGAAAATCGGTTTTCTGGATAAGAAAGGATCACTTTGCAAGTCACACTGAGCTTTTGTCTTTAATAAGTAATTAAGCTTTCATAGAGATTTTTTCATTTTGGTAAAAATTTGAGCCTGTTTTCTTCAAGCATTTTTTGCTAATGCAAATTCTTTTCTCTCCCTTTTCTGCGATTCCAATTCCATATACATTAGATGTTTTGATATTACGCCACAATAAAAAGATCAACGCAGTTGTTTGTATTTTTTCCAATCTCTTTTTCTCTCTGAGCTTTGGTTAGCTTGTTTCTGTTGACTTATCTTCAAGTTCGGTGATTTTTTCTTTTCTGACTGTCCAATCTGTTGTTATAACCTCCAGTAAATTTTCCATCTTCTCAAATTTCTATTTGAATTTTTATAGTTCTCATTGCTCTACTGTGAACCTCTATTTGTTCACATATTATATCCATCTTTACCTTAAATCTTTGAAAATATTTATAATATAGTATTGAGATGCTTTTGGTTGCCAGAAATTTCTAGTTAAACATTTTTTTAGCACAGGTTATAAAACAACTGTGAATGCATGTTATTTTAGTCTGAGTAAATAGCTCTCTTATTTAATGTTTTATGTAATTTTGATACACTCCTCAGAGCACAAACATTGAGCTCTTTAAACCCAACCCTTTCCACGCAGGTTTATCCAATATTTTGGACATATGAAATGTGCACTGGATCTACCATTAAGAGTTCTGTTAGAACCACCATCACTGGAAGTAGGAATTTATTGATCTACTAAACTTTTTGATGGTTTCAATCACATATTCAGTTACATATGTTACTAACTGACTCATTAAAATAAGGTGGCAAAAAAAAAAACTGGCCTTTGGAATAATTTTTTTCTTTGTAACAAGTTGTATATATTATCTTCTGTCGTAAATAAAAAAAATGAATAAATAAAATTGAGTAATGTCTTATTCCATATTTGTTTTAAAGTGATGCTGCACTCTAAATTTTAATTGAGCTATAATTCATATAAAATAAAATACACATCTGTTTTGCTTAATGATTTTAAATTTATATATCTCCATCTAACAACTACTCAAATTAAGATATAGAACATTTTTATCACCCTAAAAATTTTCCTCATGCCCCCTTTCCAGTTAGTTTGCTTTCTCCCAAAAATAAGAAGTTTCTGATTTCTATTAGCATGGAATAGATTTACCTATTCTTGGAACATACATAAATGAAATCATACACAAGTATTCTTTTGCTTCTAGCTTCCTTCAAACAAATAATATTTTTGAGGTTCGTCTATATTGTTGTGTCAGTCAAGACTTTATTATTAGGTAGCAATCAATTGTATAAATATACAACAATTTTTTATCAATTTTATTGATAGATCTTTGTATTGTCTTTAAATTTTGCTATCATGAATAAAGTCTCATATACATCTTTCTTTCAGCTTAATACCTAGAAATGGCATTGCTGTGTCATAAGACAGACACCAACTTTCTTATGCTTATTAGTTGTGTCATATATATTTTCCCACTCTTATTTAATTTTATTTTAAGTTCTGGGCTACATGTACCTTGATTTCAGATGTCTAGCCTCCAGAAGTGGCAAATTTCTGTTGTTTTAAGCCACCCAGAATTTGATACTTAATTTACAGCCATCTTATGAAACTAATATAATTATTGATGCATTTAACAGCATGCATGAATTTCAAAAGTATTATGTTGAGTGAAAAATTCTTGCATAAAATAATATATATTATCTAACTCACCTTATGGGAAGTCTAGAACAGGCAATATGCTGAAAAAAATGTCAGACCAGTGCTGGCTCATGGGTGTAGACATTGGGATTGACTGGAAAAGAGGTTGAGGAAAGTTTTTGGATGATGATAAAAATCTCTTGTATCTTATGGGTTCTATGTCTTATAAGTTGAATTGCATCCCCCAAAAATATGTGTTTATACAAGTGTTTGCATTTATCAACACTCAGAAAGTAAATGCTTAAGATTTATGCCTTTCATTGTGCATGAATTTTACTTCAAAAGAAACAAATTCTGTAAACAAATATGGAATTCCAGGTAATGATATTCATTCTAAAGTATTTAAAGCAGGTTCACTGATGTCTGCAATTTAATTGGAAATACATCAGAAAGTAGGATGGATTGTTAAATTAACAGAGATAAATGTATGATAACACAGGTATAATATAATATCAATGGTAGAATCTATTTGGTAGATATATGGGTACTTAATATAAAATTTTTTCAATAGTTCTATTTGAATGTTTTTATCATAAAATGTACAATAAAAGAGTATAATATAGGAATTTATCAGCAAATTATATATAGCTAAAGAGAGGTTTAGTCAGACTAATTCATATGGTAAAAAAGAGAATAAAAATATTGAAAGAGGCATAAGTGGTACTAGACTCAGTGATAAAGTCTAACATAGGTATAATTGGAGTTCTAGAGTGGAAAGAGAAAGAGAATGGGCTATACACTGTTTGATAGCTGATAATCATTCAGAGCAGGTAAAAGACTTCAAGCTACATGTTGACTTAACACAATGAAATGCCAGCGAAATAAATACAAAGGAAAACACAACTAGGTACATCTAGTTGAAAAACACAAATGTCTTAAAGCATTCAGAGAAGCAACAGTAAGACTAAGAGCTGACTTGTCAGTAGAAATGATGAAAGCCAGAAGCCAATGGAATAACATTTTTAATATGAGGCATATGGATAGAGCTAGCAATTATTAGGCTCCTCCTATTGTGTGCTAGGCTCTAGGCCAAACCCTTGACAAACATTATCTCATTTAGTCCTCATACTCTCCCAAAGAGATAGAACTAACATCTCCATTTTAACGAAAGGAAATTGAGGCTTGAAGAAGTTAACTACTTACATAAATTCAGACAGCTAACCAGTGGAAGAGTTGGAAACTTCACTGTGACAGGCTCCAATATATTTACCCTATATATATTATGAGGCTTCCTGTCCGCTTTTGTATCTATCCCTATGGGTCTGCTTAGGCCCTTGGTCCAAGCACTTCCTGACTTGGCAAGTCTTGTGGTAGTTATGACAATATGCTAGAGTTAATAATGAAAAAGGGGAAAGAGAGAGAAAAATAAATGTGGTGGAATGCTATTATCTTGGATAACAAGATACTAGCATTGGATAACAAGGATACAGATCACATTATTATACTGGAGCACAGACTGTGGAGAGAATACCCTTAATTGGCATCTTTCCTTTGAGAGTAATATATCTAATCTCTATTTTGACACTATAGTAAATGATTGAAATGCTACCTTGTGTATTGTTAGCACCATATTGTGAAGTGTATATTATTATAGAAAATTGACAAGGTGATGAGCTGTCACTTTAGCTAAGAGAATATCCTATTTTTAATGACTATTATTTCATAGGGAAATGTGCTGATGACAACTTATTTCAGTGGAAACTGCTGATGCATAACCTTTTGCTAGACAACATTACATCAGTCTGACAATATTTTTTAAACTATACTAAATACTAGAAATGTGTTAAGAATATTTGAGAAATGAGTATACAAGATTATAAATGAGTATACAAAAATATTTCTTAATATGTTGTATTAGCACATATATTATAGGATATTTTATTGAGGAAATACATCTTTTATAATAATGTAATCATTTATGTTCAATAATATTTTGTTTTTATATTTTTAAGCCTATAATAAGATGTAAGAATATGTCTTTAGAATGAATTTATATGTGTAGATGAATACATAAATGTGTATATGTATATACTGATATGCATGTAGACAAAAATTTCAAAATTAGTACTTAAATATATATACATACACATATGTAATTATATACATATAATTTTTACATAGAAAATATATATAATTTAAAGTAAATATAATTATGTGTGTATATATACATACACATCAAAATACTCATGTGTATTTGTGTGTATATATACTTGTGTGTATACACACACACACACACACACACACACACACACATTTTGATATAGCCTGAATTTTTCTAGGAGTCACTAATCTATGGTTCAAATAATATTTATTAATAGTGCTCAGATTTCACTATTCCATTGTTCATATACTAATGAAGCCACCTTAAAATCTAACCCAGCTGGTTCTAGGAGAATGAGCGGGAATGGAGTCTGGGGACTCATAAAGGGTATTCTGTTCTCTGTTCTCCCACTCATTGGCACTTTCATGAAGCTCATCACTGATCCCATATCACCACCTCACAGTCAACCTGCCCACAGCAAGAGTGACGTATTCATTCAGGTGCCATCCTCTGGACGCTCCCAAAGTGCTCACCATCCAAGGAGCCAGAGCACTGCTGAGCACCTCTGCTTTGTCCACAAAGCAGGTATATTAGTATTCTCACACTGTTATAAAAATACTACCTGAGATTGGGTAATTTATAAAGAAAAGAGATTTAATTGACTCACAGTTTGGTATGGCTGGGGAAGCCTCAAGAAACTTACAATCATGGTGGAAGGAAAAGGGGCACCTTCTTCACAAAGCAGCAGGAGAGAGAGCACAGGAGAAACTGCCCAACCCACGAAGCCATTTTTCCCTAGTTGGCCTCCAGACCTGTGACAGGAGGGGCTGCTGTGAAGGTCTCGGACATGCCCTGGAGACATTTCCCACATTGTCTTGGCTACTAAGATTCAGCTCCTCCTTACTTGTGCAAATTTCTGCAGCTGGCTTGAATTCCTCCCCCCAAAAATGGGTTTTCTTTTCTACCACATGGTCAGGCTGCAAAATTTTCAAATCTTTCTGCTCTGGTTTCCTTTTAAACATAAGTTCCAATTTCAAACCATCTCATTGTGAATGCATATAACTGAATGCTTTCAGAGTAAGCTAGGTCACTTCTTGAAGTCTTTCCCCACACCTAGCTTTTAAGCTCCCTGAGTTCAGGAATTATGAGTAGTTTTTTGTTTCCTACAGCTTCTGGCCCAGTGATTTAAATAAAGATTCCTAATAAATTCTGGCTAATTTTGTATAATAGAGAGAAAATTAAGTTGCACAGAAGGTAAAAATCTTTTCAAAGTTTCTATAAAATTATTTAAAAAAGTATCTTGTGTAGTTACAGTAAACATGAAGAATATCAATCAAAGAAATATTTGAGAACCTGTAAATATATACCACCCTTGACTATTTTTATGACTTTAGACACAATATTTCTGGGGCACATAGTTAACCATTTTGAAGTTATTGAACAAAAAGGTAAAACTTAAAAATTTTTTCAAAACATGTAAAAAATGAAAAAAGTGTGTTCTCTAAGGAAACCCATTTTACTAGTGAAAAAATTTTTAACTAAGTTCTCCAAATCAGGAGTAATTTAATTTTCTTCACAATTTAGGCAGAAATAAGTCTAAGTTTTTCTTGGATTCAAACATCAGCAATACAAAGATATTATTAATATGTTTTGTAATCTTGACCAAGACTGAGAAATAGAAACTAGCTGGAAAATAAGTTGTTTTAGAAAGAAGAATGTAGAAATTATTCATTTAGGGGATGATGAAGCACATAAATGTAACATAAAAATATTTATCAAAGATAAAATAATATTTTAATGCCTATATCTTTAGAGACAACAAATACTTAAAGATATATTCTTCCATTAAGAAAAATATTTCAAACAAGAGAGAGATCTAGAAGTGGTCTAGTGATAAATGAGATATATTTATACTTACAATGTAATATGCATCTCTGTAGAAATGTATTTGTTAACATGGAAAGTTGTTCATCATCTATTGTTAAAGCTTTAAAAAACAATTAAAATAATACAATAATTATATCTATGTAGAAAAATAACAAATACATGTATTTCTTATATGAGAGAGAGAGGCTGAAGGACAGTGTCATGAATGCTGTAGGTGCCCCTTCTATATCACTTATACTGGATCAGTGCACCCACACTCTGGCTGCTGCTATGAGCTGTGCCTGCTGAAGTTCATCACTGCCACCTTTCTCTGAAGAATTGTTCTTGGCCGAAAAGGAACTGCCTTGCTCAGAGTTAGAACTCCTTGTCCCAGGAGGCATCCTACAATCAATGACAAAGGATACAAATGCCTAGCCTCATGCCTCAATGAACTGTTGTGCCACCTGTGCTCTGAATTTCCCATGAGACCAGAGCATGAGACTTCAGCCAATTTCATAAGATTCCACAGCTCCTTCCTCTGCCCCAAGAGCACTCCCTCAATTAATCATATGTGTCTGATTTCCCATTGTAGGCTGGGCTTCTAGGAAACCAGCCCTGAGACATACATAAAATGTTAACAGTAGTTTTTCAGGTACTGGAATTACAGATTATTTTTAGGTTATTTTCCATGCTCTTCTTGATTAAATTGTTTTTAAGATTTTATTTGGTGGGACTTCAAAATATAGGAAAAAAAGGAAGTTCAAAGAAATTGAACATATTTTAATATAATAATATGTGTTAATTTAAATAAGACCAAATTTCTTTGGAATCCTTCAGGAAAGAATAAATTAAGTATGTCTCCTCTTTGAATATTCCCAAATTATTAATAACAAATTATTTCCTGATGCTAGTTTCAGTCTTTTATATTCCAAGATTTTACATTAGATGAAATATAAATATTAATTGGAATATTATCACTCTTCTTCCACTTCCTCCTCATAGTGGCTTCAATAAGCATCTTATTACACTAGACAGATTTGAGAGGGCATATTATAAAGCAAAAAGGATCCTATTTTCTTTGACTCTTTTTTGGTTTAGTCATATCTACATCACAAAATCACACAAGTCTAGGCAAAGAAAGGTTTGACACTTTGTGGAAGTTTTCAGCATTATCTATGTCATACTTGAAAATCATTTGTTTTCAGTTAGACATATAATGCACTTAGTATTTTTTCTGGACACTATGGCCACATTACCTGGTTTTTCCTTAATCCTCACAGCAGCCCTTCAGCAATATTATTATTCATTATTGAGTATAAGAAATATTCAGTACCTATACAAGGTCTCATATCTGAGGTTGCCATATTCATCATTCCACCCCTTCCTTTTGAAGGAAACCAGAATATTTCACCCCAAAATGTGTTTCTTTGGCATATTTGGAGACAGCTTTTTAGAAAAGCTGCAAACACAAAAATAACCCTGAAAAGCTCTCTTTTGTGGAAAAGATTTGCATCTGTAGAGAAAATCTACATTAGTGAAATGAAGTAAACACCAGATGCAAATAAGCTTTTTCTTTTTTTGAAAGAAAGAAAAAGAAAGAAAAGAAGAAAGAAAGAGTAAAAGAAAGAAAAAAAAACAGAGAATGTAAAAGAGAAAGAAAGAGGAAGAGAAAGAGGGAGAGAGAACAGGATTCTTGTTCTATTGCCCAGGCTAGAATGCAGTCTAGAAATGGGTATTAAAAACCTCTTTTATGCCAATAATTGTGCTTAACAATGGAGACAAGAAGGAATAAGAGATGAAAATAACAAACAAGCAGCCAACCAATATTTTATTTAAACCCGTGAAATGCTATGCAATTGCTGAGGAGTGATTTACTTCCAATTATGTGGTCACTTTTAAAATAGGTGTAATGTGATACTGAGAAAA
>CAUYLG010024273.1:0-17518 GCA_963573385.1 Cacajao melanocephalus
GAAATAACAGATCTTAGTTATTTATTACAGGGCGCAGGGGCCATGATGGAATTAGCTTGGGCTGTTTATTCTAGTCACTACCGGTAAGCAAAGGCTAGCAATTTTGGCAGTTACTGATAAGGAAGGTGTGCAGCCTTTGCAGAGAAAGGCTAGCAGTTTTATTTACAGAAGCCAGGGCCAGCAGTTATTGTGAGGAGAATGGGGCAGCCGTTACAACTTATTTTAAAACACAACTTTGTCCTTTATAAAATAGTGTTGTTCAGGCTCTAACTTTGGGCCAGCCATAGCACACGACGACTGATTGTGGGACCAGTGACACTCACTGACGCTCATAAATGCGACCAAGCATTGTGCAAATGGAGGACTCAGGGTCACCACCAGGGTAATGCAGAGCATCACAACTGCAGGAGAAAACCAGGCAAAGAAAGACGACGCAACGTTCCCACACACCGCCTCGGAGCCGGGAAGCCACAGCCCTGGGAGGCAGAGGACCTGAGCGGGGGTGGCTGCCAGCCTCTGTCCTACCAGGTGTGTTTCAGACACACCCAGATCCTGCACTCGATCGAGGGTCAGTCACTGAGAACAGGAGATCTACGGCCAGGAGGAGCTTTGTGTAGGAAAGAAGGATGTGTGGTTTCTTTGGTTTTTAAAATACCTACTTTATTAAATAACAAAATTTTAGAAACCTAGTTCTTCCTTAAGGTTTTATTATCTATTAAAGCTGGCAGATGTCCCTACTGACCTCTGGGTGTCTCTGATTCATGTTTGTTCACATAATTAAATGCCTTTAGACAATGTAAGATACATACACAATTTAACACATACTATCTTAATTTTTGTAAGTGTACTTTAAATGCCTCTAATAAGCATAATCTTTCCAAATACGATTAGTCTCACAGAGATAATAACTAAATTTGAAATAAAAACTGAAGGCCCGGTGCAGTGGCTCACATCTGTAACCTCAACCCTTTGGGAGGCACAAGTGACTGGATCACCTGAGGTCAGGAGTTTGAGACCAGCCTTGGCAAGATGGTGAAATCCTGTCTCTACAAAAAACACAAGGACACGGTGGCATGCGCCTGCAGTCCCAGCTGCTCGGGAGAGGGAGGCGGGAGGATTCCCTGGGCCCTGGTGGTGGGGGCTGCAGTGAGCCATGATGGCGCCACCACACTCCAGCCTGGGCCTTTCAGGTGCTTTAACTGTTCACCTGTTTAGGTGAGGCCTGGCGTGGAGCACACAGAAAAATGTGGCTTTGGCTTAAAATAAACGGGCAACATCACGCATGCACACACCCACACACGCACAGCCCCCCACCGTGAGAAAGGCCCAGGGTCTCTGCACAGCCGGCAGGCGAGGGCAAGCCTTGGGCCCCGGGGCGAGGCCGGCACTCACGGTTATACAGGGTGACTACGTGCAGGCAGTTGAGCAGCTGCCGCTTATACTCATGGATCCTCTTCACATGCACATCAAACATGGCGGAGGGGTTGATCTCCACCTTGTGCTCCTTCTCCAGGAAAGCCGCGAACTTCAGCTTGTTCTCCTGCGAGAGTGAGGGGGAGACGGCTGGAGACTCCACCCACTGACCCGGTGGCTTCCTGCTTGGACTGCTCTGTCAGGAGCGCCGTGGGGAAGGGGCAGGGGTGCACAGGCCGCAGCCGAGGGGCAGAGACGGCATCAGGGGTCTTCTCATGGGAAAAGGGGAGAGGGTGGTGCTGAAGGTGGATCCGCACCGGGACTGGGGAGAAGTGAGGAGATGGCCCAGGCGCATGCCTGGAGCCAAGCAGAGGCCACAGCAGAGCCAGGCGTGCAGGCGGGGGGCCAGCGCGGGAGCGGGACGGCTGAAAGGACTACACGGGGAACTAGTTCTGGCCTCTAGGAGGCCACACTTGAGAGGCTGTGGGGATGGGCCTCCGGCCCGCGGAGGTTTGAAGGCGGCCATGACTGGCCCCGGTCTAGCCGAGGGGCCGCTGCCCGTGCAGACAGCTCGTGCACCTGCACAGCTCTCCAGGGGCAAAGAGGGCACCACGCTGGAATCGGCTTCTAGAGGCTTCTCTACAAAACTGACTGGTGGCAGAGGGTCGAGGCACGGGCAGGGCTGGCCTGAGGTCTGCACTCGCCTGTCTGCTGCATGTCCTGTCCTCCTCGGGCCCTCATCTGGAAGGCTGAGTGGGGTGGAGAGACCTCAGGGGACAGTGATGGCCTCACCCTTAGTCCTGTTCTGAGTCCCCACTAAAGCCCCAGTGGGTACCCCAGGACCTGTGCTGGGCCTGCAGGAGGGCTGGGGCCTGGGCTACCTGCCCGGTTGTGGGAGGGCTGGGTCCGGGGCTGTGCCTACCTGTTTGACCTTGGCCACGTCCCTGATGAACGCCTCATCATTGACCAGCGGCAGCAGCTTCTTCAGCTGGCTCAGGTCAGTCAGAAACTCCTCCCCAATTTTCTGGAGAACATAAAGTTCCACTCACTGTGGGCCTCGGCCTGCTGAAGCTGGGCCCCCTAGCCACCTGCCCTCCTCCTGTTGTCGCCTACGCCCCTGCTTTCCCTGGAATCTGCTCGCCCAGGAATTCCACCTCTCAGGCTGCAGGGTCACTGTGGCAGCCCCTCCCACCTCTTCCGAGAGGGCTTCACCAGGTAGCCCAGTCCCACCAGCTCAAAGGTCCACAACACACACACGAGCCTCCCTGAGGCACTGATCCCAGGGTTCTCTGACGTTGAACAACCCACCAGCATCAAAACCCAAAGCCGTCCTCCCGCTGCCCTCTGCCAGCGCCTTCCCTGCCTCCACACCACAGCAGGCGGCCCCCTCAAACCCAGCACCTCACCCAGGGCCCTCCTGGGGGCTTCCCGGTGCTGGCTGCCAACACTCACCCGCCTGTCCTCACGGTGCCCAGGGCCACCTTAGACTGCACGGAAGCCACGCTGCCTTCCAGGCCCCAGGGGCCTATCCCCCAACACAGGGCGTTGGAATAGTTCGCCCCAGGGTGCTGCTCTCTCCCTCTTCGTTCCCTCCTCAGACCTCAGCTTTCCTGGGCAGCCTTCCCTGACCATAGCCCCAGGTGGGCAGCCTCCCCAGGCAGGCCCCAGCGGCCCCACCCTCCCAGCCATTGGTCCTTGCCTGCAGCGCGGGGCCTGGCATCTCAGCACTGTTTCCCCCGGGAGCCCACATAGGAGCCAGCGTACAGACAGGAGACGGGTGCTCAGCCTGGCGGACTCTCCTGGCAGTCAGCCGCCTCTTGCCTCTTTTGCAGTGGCCCCATGGCTGTGCTCAGCCACACCCAGCCCTCCCTAAAGCCGGCTTCTGAACTCGTACACAGGACGCGCCGGGCCCCACTGGGTGACTGTCTGGCCCAGCACCCATGGTCAGGGTTTTGGCCCTCATGACTGGAAGCCCGCAGGTCAACACTTGAGGGACAGACTCCTGCCCACTCAGCAACCGCTCAGCAGGGACTGATAACACAGCCTGCGGGTCTCAGCCCAGGCGTCCCCATGGGCACGGGTGGGGCCTGGCGCTCACCTCCACGATGGTGTCGGCCAGCCCCGGGTTGCACAGCAGCAGCCACCGGCGGGGCGTGATGCCGTTGGTCTTATTCTGGAACTTCTCTGGCTCCAGTTCATAAAAATCCTTAAAGCTGCAAACACAGAAAACAGGCAACTGTCACAAATGCTGTGCTCCGAACCAGGTGAGCAAGAGACCTTCAGGCCCTTTTAAGGAGGCCCCCGGGAGCCCTCAAGCTCTGTGTTTCTGTTCTGTTTTCTGAGAACAGCGACCGGAGCAGCTGCAGACTCAGACCCACGCGAAGGCAGAGCCACACCCCAGGGACTCTGGCCGGCTGTGCGGTTTGCCCAGCGACAACCCTGCAGGTGTCAGAGCCTGGACATTCTCCAGAGCAGTCCATGCGGAAACAGATGTCCAGGTCATGACTGCCGAGACCGCGGGACGTTAGGGCTGGAGAAGCTGCGTTTGGCTTCCTCATCGGCCACTGGGGAGGGGCTGGACACAGAAGCTTGCCGTGGGCAGCCCAGCCCTGGGCACGGAAGCCACCCCCCGCCCCCCCACCATGCTTCCCGGCCCCAGGCACAGAAGCCCCCACCCTGGGTGCTGACCCCGCAGCGCTCACTGTAGGCTCTCAGTACATGCCAGGAAAAAAGTGGGAGCAATTCCTAGATCACGCCCCACCTGAGAGGAGCAAGAACGATATCTGACCTAAGAACCCCACCTTCAAGCCCTGTCCAAGTCCCACCAGTGGCGGGGGCGCCAGCGCGGCAGAGCTTCCACCTGGGCCCCCGAGAAGGCAAGGGTGCAGGAGAGCAACAGGAGACAAAGGCGTCTCCCCACTGCCCACAGAGCCCGGGTCCACCAGAGGCCCCCGTGTGCTGGCCGGTAAATGCACAACAAGGCGTGACCCTGACAGGGTGCTCTAGGCAGCGCCGTCAGTCCCACGGAGGCAGGGGCCTAGTGGCATGGGGTGTGTGCCACACAGCGGGGTCCGTGTGTGTGGTGGACGGTCCTAGACGCAGGCCTGGGTGTCAGACAGAGCTGGCCCTACTCGGGCGGACACTTCACTCACACCGACTGTTTCACGATCTCCGAGTGGATCCTCGCCACACCATTGACAGCATGGGACCCAATCACACACAGGTGGGCCATGTTGATCCGCTTGCAGTCCCCCTCCTCGATCACAGACATCCTGCGCAGGCGGTCCACATCCCCGGGAAACAGCGCAGCCACGTGCTGATGCCGAGACACAGAGCGCCGTGGGTTAGAGAGCCAGCACTCCCCACGACCAGGGGACGGTCCATGAGCATCCGTGAGAAGCTCTGCTGCCTCCAGGGACGTCCAGGGCTGCTCCAGCCAGACCTTACTCAAGTGCTCCAGCCCTAGCCGGCACCTCGGATATACCTCACAAGGGGCCCAGCTCGAGGAGGCTCTCGCCCCACTCCCCAGCCCAGGAAAGGGTCCCACACGGCCCAGGAACCCTGCTGCTATGTCTGAGGCTGCTATATCTAAGGAAAATGGGTCTGAGTAAGAGGACATGCCATTTAATTTACAAGGAGGAGCCTGGGATGGCTGTTGGTCAGGCATGGGTATCAGCCAACAGCTCTGCAAGGGGCAGCCCCCAGGCCAAGCATCACCTGCTGAATGGAGGCTGCCTCGCTGGAGGAGTAAAGCACCGCCTTTCCCAGGCCAGGTGGGGGCCGCTGGCGTGGGTGGAGCTGCCACCCCACACCCGCACACGGCAAGCTGGGCCCACACTCACGTCCAGGTGCCGCTGGTTGATGGCGTAGATGATCTCCAGGTGCCGCGGCAGCAGCTTCTCAAACATGGACACAGGCCAGCGCTCCAAGGCCTCGGGCAGCACCGTGTGGTTGGTGTACGCACAGGTCTTCTTTGTGATTTCCCAGGCCTAGACGATTTGTGAATGTTCCGTGTGTTTGTTTAGAAACAAGCAGCTCTCTGGCCAGGTGCCTGGGCAGGGTGAGCATCCAGGATCCCAGGCAGACGCTGCATCCCCCAGGAAGGGCCACCATCCCCTCTGCTCTCCAGGGTGGATCTAGAGCCCTCTGAAAGCCTGGCACGCAGCCCAGAGCCCTCACTCTGCTGGCACGACCCATCAAAGTGTGACATCATGGTCCAGCGTGTGACCTACGCACAAACAAGACACACTCGCCTGCTACCTGGGGTCACTTTCACACTCTCCCGTGACTGGTAAACAGATCACTGGGCGGTTTTCTATTTACTTCCACTATTGATTTCCTCTGTGGCCTGACACCCACAGTGGGGAGGGCACTGGTTACTACATGGACCTGCCCCGTGCTGGCCAGGACTGGGGGACCTCCAACAGGTACAGCCTCAGCTGGAGTGCACACACCCCAAGACCAGAGAGGGGCTTGGGTTTCTACAAAACGGAGGAAAGAGAATTGTTTTACGTCTGTTTTTGTTTTTCTGGGCGTGTGCCACCACATCTGGCTATGTTTTTTTTTCAGAGGTGGGGGTCTTGCTGTATTGCCCAGGCTGGTCTCTAACTTCTGGCCTCAAGCGACCCTCCTGCCTCGGCTTTCCGAAGCACCAGGATGATGGGCGTGAGTTGCCACATTGGCCTGTTTTATGGTTCTACATGTTGATTTAGTAACAGATTAAGAAAAATCCCACCACACAAAAGTATCTAAGTCCAAAATATGCTGAGTCATGAAAGCAGGCACATGAATATGGGGAGCGCAGAGCTCTCAACACTTAATGCTTTCGGGAGCTGTCACCGAACACACCAACGGGCAGCCTTGAGAAGTGTCAGAGCCCTGTCCTTATCCTCTGTCCCCCGCACCCTGGCCCTGCAGAACCGTCATGTCTTAGAACCAGACCCTTCCCACAGCTGCGTCTCTCCCACACATGATGACCACACAGCTCTCCCAAAACCAGGGGACAGGGCCCCCAGCTCCGCCCGCGTAGCCACGGTCTGCACAGGCTCCAGGCTCTGGGGAGATGCCGCCCTTTTCCTCCACGCTTACCTTGTCCCAGTCCACCTTCTCCACGTCCACCAGGATCCGCATGAGCTCGGGGATGGAGAGGGCAGGGTGGGTGTCGTTCAGCTGGATGGCCACCTGCAGGTCACACAAGGCGTGCCATTCAGTCACTGCATCCCGCACGGGCACCCGCGGTTGTCGGTGTATGCAGCCCCCGGTGTGAAGGAGCCGGCTCAGCCCACTCCACCCCAGAGGAGCCTGGAGAACAGGGAGGGATTCTGAGGAGGGAGCAAGGGGAATGGCCTGGCTCGCACTGTGGCAGGCATGCGCTGTGCCCGATGTGCCTGCCGGTGAGTGCCCTACAGCGGCATGCTGTGCCGCAGGTGGGGCTGCAGCCAGAGGCCAGGAGGCATGTATTGCTGTACTGCAGGCAGGCCAAGGGGGCCCTCTCACTGAGGCTATGGCGGCTTTGTCTGAAACAACTGCACTCAGCCTGCCCAGTACATCTGACCTCGCACGGGAGCCTTTTTCACCATGTCCCTTGCTGACTTGACTCCTATCAAAGCCAGCGGCCCTTGTTATGGGAGAAAGGGCCTGAGTGGGATCCTGGTCCAGGATGATGAGACCCTAAGACAAGGACCATGTGCCATCCCACTCTAGCCCCTTCTGGGACCCGAGGAAGCAACCCCAAGAGCCTGAGGACACTGAGATCCCTCTGGGGGCCACCGTGCACCTTGTCTGGGAACGTCTCGAAGCAGGTTCTCACAGGGTCCCGGCAGCCGAATTTGGATGACTTGAAGCGGCGGATGATGTCCTGGAGTGTGGCGGCCACCACAAAGTACTCCTGCTTCAGCCGCAGCTCCTTCCCCTCGAAGAACTGCACACGACAGGGCAAGCTGGGGGGGTGCAGGCTGGGGGCGCACGCCCCACAACCCAGTCCTGGGACCATTCTCCTCCTCCAGGAAGTCCAGGTTGGCAACCTGGCTCACGGGCACAGGCAGAAGACTGAGAGGAGCCCCGCCTGGCCACCTGATGTCAGGGCCTGCCTGTGCGCCCTCAGTTCGCTGGGAAAGGTCACCCCACCTGTGGGACATCCCAAGACACAGCGTCCACCCGTTAGGAGAAGCACAGTGCCAGCACTGCTCAGGAACCACATTGTCCAAGCACAGGACTTCTGGAACGTTCTGCACCTGGGGCTTGGGGTCTGCCGAGAGTCTCATGGGGCCGGGGGAGCGCACTCTGTGATAACCCTTCCGGCACCCAGGCCTTTGCTCCTGTGTCCACGGGTTGCTTTTATAAAATAAGCTAACTTTTAAACATGCTCTGCCCACTAAGGCAAATTCTAAGGACTTGTCAGACAACAACAAAAAGAAGGCCACTGGGCACTAAATGCAGGTGGCAGTGGGGAACGTGGCTGCAACACCATCACGTAGCAGGGGAAGGGCGTCTGCCAAGGACCTTCTGAATGTCCCCAGGCATCATGCCAGGCAGGCGCTACCGTCCCTGGACACATGGATCACCTACTTGGGGAAGTGGCACACAGGCCAGAGGGCTGATGGGCTCCAGCAGCCCCAGGGAGCAGCTGTGTGTTTACAAGGGGAGTGGATAGGAGGTGGCAGACAGCGTCCTCAGAGAGAGGACCACAGAGCTGCCAAGAGGCACGCAAGGACCCGCTTGGCTTTGTCAAGGACAGTGCACCCCACTCCTACCCAAGGGCATTGTGTGTGCACCTGAGGCAGGAGGGCCCCCGGGCGGCTGCTTGCCAAGGCCAACAGCAGGCCCCACTCGGGAGCCTGGCCAGGCAGCCCATCTCACTGTGCCAGAAAGTGGCGCGGCCTGAACGAGAGTGCCCAGGCTGGCTACTCACATTATCGTTTGGATACAGGACCCTGGAGATATTCTCAGCCAAGTTCCGGTCCAAGACTGCCTCGATGTAGTCTCCCACGTTGACTAAGAGGAGACAGAGCGGGGTGAGCACACACGTGCCTCCTGGGGCGAGCACCGCACTGCTCAGGGCAAAGGCCAAGGAAAGGTGCTCGAGCTGCTGCACTGCTTCACCTCACCCCCGCCCCTGGAGGGCAGCTGACCCCTCCCGCAGCTCGCCCACACGTGCACACAACTCCAGCACCCGCGATCCTCCTCAGGGGCACGTGATCGGCACAAGCTGACCCAGGTACCCGGGTCCCAGATGTCTTCGTGGCTCTGCCTGTGGGCCATTCCCAGGCGGGCCCCCCACACAGGGAAGCTGTACCAGCCTCGCTCTTCACCAGGACCCGGGTCCCAGGGGAGGGCCACACAGCCTGCAGGTCAGTGAGGCGCAGGCACGGTAAAGGCTGTGGGCAAGGGCGTCTGGGACCAGCCACCCACATGGACACAAGGGTGCCGGGAACCACGGAACGTACAGTCCTGCAGCTTGAAGTCGTTGGGAGCCTTGGCGGACCACAGCCGCATGGTATTGACGGTATTGTTCTTGTAGCCGGGCACCGGGGTGTCGTAGGGCATGGCCAGCACCACCTGGCCACGAAAGGGGTTGCTCAGGATGGGGTGGCAAGGACCCCCGCCGGCCCCCGCGCCTCTCCCTATCTCCGCCTCCTCCTGAGCACCTGGCCTCCCGCTGGCCCCCTATGGTCTCCCCCTTCTGCCCAAACACATCCACCAGGCCCATTCTCGGCACCACAGTCCCCGCCTGCGCCTGGCCCTGTGGTGCCCGCGTTGCCATACTGAGAGGACCACCTGCCCACCACCCTCCCCAGACCAGATCTGTCTTCTCACTTTACCTTCTTCGGGAATGCCCTTCGACTAAAGAATCATTCCCATCCCAACTTCCTGAGGTGTTGCAGCACCAACCCCCAGCTCCCTCCTCGCCCTCTGGCCTCCACGCCTCCCCTCCTTACTTGACTCTGTTCTAGCAACTCCAGCAGGCAGCCGCTCACCCTGCAGATGATCTCTCTCACCTCTGCCTAGGGGAAGGCTGTTCCTGCGGCCCCGCGGCTGCCTTGCCTGCTACCCTCAATGTTCCCAGCACCCCAGCACAAGCCCAGCCATGCTCCCTCTGCCCCAGCCTGGCTCCCTCTCTCCTCGACGAGCCCCCAAGTTCCCGTGCATCCAGAGGCATCAGCTCTGCTCCCATCAAGCGCAGGAGGAAGCTCACAAAGCTGAGGCTCACCTGTGGTCCCAGCTCCCCGGCAGGTGCACTCAGGGATGCTTGGGTTCACCCCGATACACACGTGCCTGTGGCACTGCCAGTCAGTTCCGACAGCCACACAGGCTGCGTGCCGAGGCCATCAAGACTAAAACTGCAATATCCCCTTCCCTTCCTCTCTCCTGTCAATCCTCGCCCCTACTCCACAGGCGATACCCAAGCGGGAGACAAGTTCCCGGCAAGGCGTTCCAGCTCCTCCCATCCTGGCCAGCCCTCAGGACTAGGCCCATCTTCCAGCCTGCCTGGAACGTCCCAGGTCTCCAGCCCCTCACTCACACTGACACACTCATCCACGAACACACCTACAGCGCCGTCCCCTGCCCTGCTTCTGCAAGTCAAATACAACTTTTCATGGCATTTTCAGCCTCCATGGCAGGGCCCCAGCCAGTCCAAGCCCATGTATTTGATTTAAAATTGTGTCCTACAGTCAGGACAACTCGCTCTGCGCACCAGTGACCACCAGCCTCCAGGCTCTCCTGTTATCACCCCTCGTCCTCCGTCACAGGTGGCCAAGTCTCACCGATTCCCCCACGTTCTCCTGTGGCCTCTCCTGCCGGCCCATGCCCTGCCCTAGTCACTCCAGCTCCCAGCTGCCTTGAGCCTGGACCAGGTGCTCCCTCGAGTGGCCTCTGCCTGCCTGGCACCCCTTGCTGTCGAGCACCCTAGGCTCTTGCCCTAGTTCTGCTGGGAGGGAGGGCCTGGCCCTGCCCCGGGATGCTGCTCAGGCCTTGAACACTCTCCGGAAGCTCCGACACTGATGCTTTGAGAGCTGTGGGCCACATATGGCACCAGGGCCCAAGTGAGCCTGTTACGTGCTCCACAGAGACAGTGGGAGCTGCTCTTGCCCACCCCAGGGACTGGTACCCCCATCCCGTCAGAATATGCTCCCGCCTGCAGCAGGCTTCTCATGAGCATCTGACAGTGAGTGGACATGCCCAGCTGCATTCTCAGCCCCAACACACAGCTCCCACCCCGCGGGCTTCCCCTGCAGCGTCTCACTGCTATGCTCAGCATTTCCACTGTTTGGGAAGTTCCCAACAAAGGGTAAGAGACTGGGGAGATGAGGAGAATAAACCTCCCCCGGCTTCTACCTTAAGTCTTCCAGGGAGGCAGCAAGCCCCCAACACCCCAAAAGAAGCTGAGGTGACAATGAATGATCCGCAGCAGCCCCCTCGCCCAGCCCCAGCCTTGCCCGCGGACATTTCGGCCCAGGTACCTGTGTGTCCAGCCACTTCACGCCGTCAGGTGTGTGCTCCACATGCCCGTAGAAGTGCACAGGAAGCATATACTCAGGCCGCGCTTTCTCCCAGGGGTTGCCGTAGCGCAGCCAGTCATCGGCCTCCTCTACCTGGAAAGGGGCCAGCAGTGAGGGCACCCTCAGGGCAGACATCCTGGGCTACTGCCCTTCCTTTTGCCCGGCAGACCATGCAGTCGAGATCACACAGTGCCTGCCACTAAAACTTACCTACGGCCATTGATCATGTCAGGATTCCCACCTGTGGTCAAGCCCGTGTGGGTAAAATGAACGCTGTGAATACTGAGGCTCCAAACGCGAAATTCAGAAACATGCACCCAAATAAGAAGACACTAAGGGCCGGGCATGGTGGCTCACGCCTGTAATCCCAGCACTTTGGGAGGCCGCGGTGGGCGGATCACCTGAGGTCAGGAGTTTGAGACCAGCCTGGCCAACATAGTGAAACCCCCATTTCAAAAAAAAAGGACACTAAGAACCACTGACTGACATATGCGCCGACCTGGATGAAGCTTGAAAAGCCTACACTCGGTGACAGAGGCCAGACAAAGACACGCATCGCATGAGGCTATTTACAGGAAACGTTCAGCACGGGCGCCTGCACAGACTGTGACGGGCTGGGTATGACTGCAAACGGGTGCAGGGCTTCTTTCTGGGGTGATGAAAACATTCTTCAGATGGACAGTGGTGATGGTTACCCAACTCTTAATCCACGAAGATTGACTTTCTATCTCAATAAAGCTGTTATAGAAGAATCACTAGAAGATACTGCTTTGACAGGGACACGCCGGCCAGCAGAGGCTCACCCTACAGTCCCAGCACTCTGGGAAGCCACGGTAGGAGGATCGCTTGAGTCCACGAGATCAAAGCTGCAGTGAGCTGTGACTGTACAACTGCACTCCAGCCTGGGCGACAGGGCGGGACCCTATCTCCAAAAATTATTAAATTTAAAAAGAAAGAGACACTGCAAATCCACAGGTGCAGGAGCCAAGTCGTCAGCCAGCAGGGAAGGGTGCCCTGGATGCACCCAGGAAGATGAGCCATTCTGGGAGGGCTTCCAAAAGAAGCTTATTCCCAAAAACTGCACCCAGTGACACTCGGGACCAGTAAATACGCAAAACTCTAAAAGCGGCACTGCACACTTGAGCCACCCTTGTGCAGAAATGAGATCAAGTCTCTTCTCTTCAGAATCAACAAGCAGCCCTAGTACGCTACACTGAGGGATTTCCTCTTCATGGTTCCTACCAGAGGTAAAGAGTCACAAGCGAGACTGTCTGAGTTGTGCTCTTCGGGAGGTACGATGGCTACAGCAGGCACCTCCCCACGGTACTCCCAGAAAGACCTTTCTGGTGGTGTCTTCCTGTCTGCTGTGACATTCCCCAACACCAGGGCCTGGCCATCTCCTGCAGAGTCACTCCAGGAGTTGTCTGCAGAAGCAGCAGCTTCCCACATACAAAGGCAGGCAGACCCTCCCTTCCAGGGCCTCCACTCCCCCTCAGCCAGGGCGTCAAGTAGATCACACACTGCTGGCCAACCCTGTCTGTATTTGTTTTTGCCACAACTAAAGCCAACTAAAAACCCACTTCATCTGATCAGTCCCCATGAAAAGGAGCTGAGAGGAGGGGTGAGCTTCACTTCCTGATCATCCTAAACTGCCACATAAGATGGCAAGAGTTCAGGAATGAGGACCACCAGAAGGAAAAATGTCTCCGTGGTAAAACAAAACCACCACCAATACCTTCCTAGGCGTGGGAGAGCATCTGAGCTTCTGCCTTATGAACGCACACGTGATGTGTGGACTGTCGGGGGCCGGAGTGAGTCAGAGCATCCACATGTGCATGGACTGCGCTGCCCTGCTGCTCAGGCAGACGGAGGGCTGGTGCAGAGCTGTCCAGAGGCAGTGGAGGAAAGGTGCCTTTCTCTTTTTAAGGTTGCAGAGGGCGTCTCTAGGAATCAAGCAATGGACCTGAGTCCGTTTTAGGTTTCTTTTTAGCCATTATGTTTCTTCGCCAACATTTTATTATGAGCGTTTTCAAACACGCAGAAATGTTATCCACCCACACCTAGGGGCTGTAAGTGGTCTGCTGTTTCTCCAGCTGCCAATCCATTGATTTTGGGGTGTATTTAAAGCAAGCTACAGAGATCACTCCACATTCCCACTAAACACATCGCAGTGCGTATCATGGACAGCTGCTTCCTGCGTGTTTGTTTTGGGTTAATTTCTCCGTGGTGAGATGCATGAGTCCTATGGACGTCACGGACAAGCTCTGGAGACTGCAGCTGCCGTGCGGCTCAACCCCGCTTCCCACCCCCGCCCCAAGGATGATTCTAGCACCCATCACGCACGCATTCATTGGGGCCGTACATTCTGATGCTACAAATCTTTTGATTCTAACCCCAGACCAGCTTTATTGCGACTTGCAGGCCTCAAATGATATGAAATAAACCATCCTCCAACCAAGTGGAACAGTGGTGACTTTCATTCTGAGGCTCATGGGAAGCTATTGCCTGGCCCCACCTGGGAGGAGGCTGCATTTTAAGATCATGCCCTCCTCCTCACCATGGTCTCAACCACCTCGCTTAGCTGTTGTGTGAGGCGTCAGGATCGAGGCCACTCCTTCCAGGGCCACTGCACTTTGCAGACTCCAGCCTCTAACCCCAAGGGCACTGGCCCCTCACTGGGGTCAGTGAGTGAAGGCGGAAGGTGGGAGCAAAACCTACAACTGCTGTTCTAACCACTCAGGGCCAATATCCCACCAAGGCTGACCCAAGAGCACCATCCTTCACTCTGCATTTGGTGCGGCCAGGAAGCTGGCAACCCTCCCTACCCGGCTGCCACTGGCCCTGTCTGGGGGCTGCTATAAGGCTCAGCCGGGCTTCTGTGTCCTGCATGCCCCCAACTTCCTGTCACAGGCAGAGGCAGCTGGCAAAAAGCTCACACAGGGCCCAGCCTCTGCCAGGCCATGTGGACCCAGCTGGAGCGGGGGAGCTGCCCCGACCTGTTTCACGTTACCACTGGCTGACCTGCAGTCCCCTGGTGGGAACGGTGACAGGGGTGGAGTATAAATGGCCTTGGTCGGGGTGGCAGGGGAAAGTATTAGCAGTCTGCAGGGGCAGTAGGAGGTATAAAAAGACGAACTGAAAGTGCTGCTCTCTATTTTCTTGTATGAACGAGAGCTGGAAACTGTGAAGAAACCAAATCTCACCCACCTGCCAGCCATTGACGATCTTCTGATTAAAAATCCCAAATTCATAGCGGATTCCATAGCCATACGCTGCGAGGCCCAAGGTGGCCATCGAGTCAAGGAAACATGCTGAAAAATCAATCACAGATCAGTCAGAATTGAAGGCACGGCACCAAGGTCCTATGGGGAGGCAGCCCACGGGGCGCAAGGCAGAGATTCAGAGGGGATCACACGGACTTCAGCTTCACCCACAGGAAAACTGGAGCCCTCCCCCTCCCCATGAGGGCCTGGGGTCCTCGGGCTTCTCCAGTCACCTTGCCTGCCCCTCACTGCCTCCCCCCATCCTTCTCTGAGGCCAGGTGTGAAGAGAGCCTTTGCCACAAAGAAGACATCAACGTGGGGGCTACTCAGAGGGTGTGGGAGGATGGAGGGATGAAGAATCTCAGAGAACTCGGTGAGGCCTGGAACCTCTCCGAGCACAGACCCCCACTCCACCCCTCTCAGAAATCCCAATTCAGGCTGAGGCCTCACCAATGCCCTGCACACTGCACTGAAACCCAGGCTGTTCTGACAGCAGGGACACATCAAGTCTCACCCTACTCTTAGTGAAGACGGCACAGCAGTGGCAGCTGGCCACATGCAAGTCAACGCCCACCTGTGCAAACACTGCAGTACCAGGGGCTCCGAAGCCCTATAGCGCACGTCATTAAATCCAGCCTTGTTCCAATCCAAACTCATTTAAAGAAAAACAAAACAAAACATTATTTTGAATAACGATCCAGAGGCCAGATGTAGTGGCTCACACCTGTAATCCCAGCACTTTGGGAGGCTGAGTGGGAGGATTGCTTGAGTCCAGGAGGTTGAGACCAGCCTGAGCAACATAGTAAGACCCCGTCTCTATAAAAAATACGAAAAATTAGCCATGCACAGTGACGTGTGCCTGTGGTCCCAACCAGCTACTTGGGGGGCTGGCGTGGCGTGATCACTTGAACCCAGGAGGTCGAGGCTGCAGTTAGCCTAGACTGCGCCACTGCACTCCAGCCTGGGAGACAGAGTGAGACGCAGCCTTATTAAAACTTCAGGATTAAAAAAACAGGGCCGGGCACAGTGGCTCACACCTGTAATCCCAGCACTTTGGGAGGCCAAGGCAGGTGGATCGTGAGGTCAAGAGATCAAGACCATCCTAGCCAACATGGTGAAACCTCATCTCTACTAAAAATATAAAAAATTAGCTGGGCGTGGTAGCACGCGCCTGCAGTCCCAGCTACTTGGGAGGCTGAGGCAGGAGAATCGCTTGAACCCAGGGGGCGGAGGTTGCAGTGAGCTGAGAACATACCACTGCACTCCAGCCTGGCGACAGAGTGAGACTGCCTCAACAAAAACAAAAACAAACAACAACAACAACAAAACAAAACAGGCCGGGCGCAGTAGCTCACGCTTGTAATCCCAGCACTGTGGCTGCACAGATCACCTGAGGTCAGGAGTTCAAGACCAGCCTGATCAACATGGAGAAACCCCATCTCTACTAAAAATACAAAATTAGCTGGGCGTGGTGGCACATGCCTATAATCCCAGCTACTCAGGAGACTGAGGCAGGAGAATCATTTGAACCCAGTAGGTGGAGGTTGCAGTGAGCTGAGATCATGTCATTGTACTCCAGCCTGGGCAACAAGAGTGAAACTCTGTCTCAAAAAAAAAAGACTTCAGGATTAAAAAAACAAAACACACACACACACACACGGAACACACACGGAACACACAGATGCCTGTCAGGCCCTCTGCTGAGGGAGCCGGATGAGGGAGTCTCACGGACAGAAGGTCTGGGCTCTTGTTCTGGGGAGGACTCGCCTGCAGGAGGGAAGCACATCAAGCTATGGTGGGTTCAGCGCTGCCTGGGTCTGTGGGTGCGGGGCCCTGTGGGCAGAAGGCAAAGGCTCTGTTCACACCTGGCTATGGAGAAGGGCGGAGGGAGGCGGTGAGGGGCAAGCGAGGTGACTGGAAAAGCCCAAGGACCCGGAACACCCTGAGGGGAAGCAGGTCTCGAGGGATTCCCTTGAGTATACAAAGTCCAGTTCCGCATTCGCTGAGAAGGGACCCAGCAGGAAGACGGTGGTGACCCACCACATGTCACAAAGGTCGGAGCATGGAGGAGGCTGAAGACCCTCAGTGCCCAGCCCTGTTATTTTAGGGTAATCTGCTGACAGTATCAGAGCTGGAACTGCCTGCTGCAAGCAGGGCTACGTTCAGAAATCGTCATTCCATCCTTCGGGCTGTCTGCCAATCACTGGCTCTTGTGCCCTGGAAAGTGGTCAGCACACTGGGAGCCCCTCCCAGCACCAGCTTACTCCACGCTGGCAAGATTGGTCTTCATGAAAATGATGACATGACCCTTGTGTGAAAAAAACATATATGTTCCCTTTTTGCCCCCAATAGTGGCAAAGATTTCAATCTAAAGAACACACTGGCCCACCCACTCAAAGCCAATTTACCCTGAAGCCAATTTACCTGACCCTGGCCTCGCCATGTGGTCACCAACCAAGCCATCAGGTCCAAGAGAGCTCCTCCTGGACGGGGCCGCTTACCTGCCAGCCTCCCCAGGCCTCCATTCCCAAGGCCAGCATCTTCTTCTATCTCCTCCAGTTCCTCCAAGTCCAACCCCAGCTGCAAACGAAAACAGACGCAGCATTTTAATGTGACTCGATATTTTCCCTTGAATTATAGGCTAAAAGATATGTAAGTCTTGTGAGCTTACGCTGAAAGTTAAAGTCTGCGTTCTGTTAGACTTGAAAATCCAATGTTAAAATTTGATGTTAAATCAATGCATGGAAACGGAAGTTTCCAAATATTTCAAAAACATCTATTGCCAGGTCGTTAACCTATTAATAGTGAACAAATTATATAATGTACCCTAAAAATGAAACCAATTTTTCTGTCATCCTCTAATTTCATGTGAGCTAAAGATATTTACATGACATCTTTTTAAACTAAAACCTAAAAGCACTTTTCCTGTGGTGATTCCAGTTGTATTCAAACAACGTTGTGAAATAGATATGTCATGCTAAAAATTAGAGAAAAAGCAAAAAAATCACGACTGATGCTTAAAGCCATTCCAGAAGCCGACCTCCGTGCTCTCATTGTGACATATGGATAAATATACCATTAATCTGGCTTTAGTACACGAACTTGATGAATTGCTCACATTATCTGGATTGGTGGTCTTTTTTTTTTTTTTGAAAGAAAGAAAAAGAGACGAAAGAAAGTGAGAGTGAAAGAAAGAAAGAGAAAGAATGTATGAGAGAAAGAAAGAGGAAGAAAAAGAGGGAGAGAGAACAGGATTCTTGATCAGTGATTTTGAGGAATGTAAAGTTTAGTTGGAAATACAGCGAAGGGTGTGGGGGATGTACACAGGGCTGCAGTGCTCTG
>CAUYLG010024274.1:0-45079 GCA_963573385.1 Cacajao melanocephalus
AGAACAAGAATCCTGTTCTCTCTCCCTCTTTTTCTTCCTCTTTCTTTCTCTCATACATTCTTTTTCTTTCTTTCTTTCACTCTCACTTTCTTTCCTCTCTTTTTCTTTCTTTCAAAAAATAAAAAATAAAAAAATAAAAAATAAAATAAAAAAAAAGTAAAAAGAGAAAGACTCGCCTTAATCAGACTGCAAGTGATCTAATGACTCCAATTTATCAGGAGCACTTTGAAAGACAGGGCCATCTTTCAAAAGATGATAGTCACCTCAAAAGAGCCTCATGGCAAATTCTAAAAATCAACAAATTCTTTGGAAATTATTAGAATAATTGCATGAAAAATTAAGCCTCAAGTTGTATCACTTTTTGGTCATTTTAATGTATAATTTAGTGTGGCTCTAACCATCCCCTCCTGCTCCATCCCACAGCCCCGTGGACATCCAACTTCTCTGTACTTAGGGTGCTGTCTCCAGCCTAGTTTGAAAAACAAAAAATATGTAACTTCAAGTTGTTTCTTTTCTTGAGATGGAGTCTCATTCTGTCGCCCAGGCTGGAGTGCAGTGGCACTATCTCAGCTCACTGCAACCTCTGCCTCCTGGGTTCAAGCAACTCTCCTGCCTCAGCCTCCTGAGTAGCTGGGATTACAGGCATCTGCCACCATGCCCAGCTAATTTTTGTATTTTTAGTAGAGATGGGGTTTCACCATTTTGGTTAGGCTGGTCTCGAACTCCTGACCTCATGATCAGCCTGCCTCAGCCTCCGAAAGTGCTGGAATTACAGGTGCGGGCCACCATGTCCTGCCGTAATTTAAAGTTTTTAGTGAATTGATGTATTATTGATGTTTCCAATGTGGTTATTAAATATTTAGTATCATAAAACCCTCAACTCTCAAGGTGGTTAGGCTCTGCCTGAGGTGAGCAGAGCTTCCTAGCCAAGAGCAGCTCGTCCGTTTACCCAATGTGTCCAGGAATATTATTTTCTTTTTGTTTGTTTATTTATTGAAACATTTATTTTTTGATATGGAGTCTCACCCTGTCACCCAGGCTGGAATGCAATGGCGCAATCTCTGCTCACTGCAACCTCGGCCTCCCGGGTTCAAGCAATGCTCCAGTTTCAACCTCCTGAGTAGCAGGGACTACAGGTGCCCACCACCACACCTGGCTAATTTTTGTATTTTTAGTAGAGATGGGGTTTCACTGTGTTGACCAGGCTGGTCTCTAACTCCTGACCTCAGGTGATCCACCTGCCTTGGCCTCCCAAAGTGCTGGGATTAAAGGCATGAGCCACCACACCCAGCCAGGAATATTATTTTCTGTACGTTCTACAGAAACACTGCCTCATCCGGGGCTTCTCCCTCCCTGGTACTGCCTTTCTCGTTTCTCCCTTCAGAAAACTCCTACAGGTGCTGTGAGGTTCAGCTCACACACCACCTCTCTGGGAAGCCCTCCCCACATGACCCTCTCCGGACAGACCAGCCATCCTCCTGCCAAGTCCCCAGCTCTGTGGGCATCCGGCCTCACCATATTCTGCTGAGCTGTCACCTAGCATAGCCTGCACAGCTCTGTCTCCACCACGCCCCACCCAGGTTGGGAACGTTTTTAGCACAAGCATGAGTCAGGCATCAGATTCGTAGTTCAGCACAGGGCAAGACCTGGAGAAATCCCTTGGGAAATTTTACTAAACTCAGCTGAATTGTACTTGTTTCCCTGTGAGGGCTTGACCTGTGTCCCAGCCTTGCACCTCCCCTGGGACATAAAGGTGGACACCTGAGGTCTTGAGGGTATTGCTGGCAGAGAGAGAGTGACACAATTGGGAAGGTGCCTCGGACAGACGGGTATAGCCTGTTGGGGAGAGCAAGGTGCTGAGAGCCAAGAAGCCTGAAGCCACGATGGGAGGCTGGGGACACCATGAATGACCTCACCCCAAACCTCTTCCTCTCCTCCCACCAACCAGACATCTACCCACTCCAGGTCCCCAGCCCAACAGCCCAGGCATCCACACATTCACCAACTAGATGCCCAGACACACGCCGAACCAGCTGTCCCTGCATATCAGACACACAACCACACGTAAACACTCTACCAGACATTCAGACCCACACCAGTCACATGTAGTTAGAGGTACACGCTCCAACCAGTAACCCGACACATGCACACCCAGCCTGGCACAGACACACACCCACCATGACACAATGAAACGCCAGCAGGAGACACACAAAAGCAGGCCCTCGTCTGCAGCAAAGGAAGCTACACCCACCACCGCGCACAGATGGGGCCTCCACACGCACACAGGACACCTCCATCATGCCCGTGCGCCACTGCAACCATTAGCCCAGACTTCTCCTCATCAGCCAGGGAGGGGCAGCTGCTCTCTGGAGGCAGATTGATTTATCCAACTAATTAGCCCCAATTAATATTAATACACATACTCAGCAACTGTAGCAGCTCAGACAGAGAAGCTGCCCGTTGGGGCCATCAATCATGCTCCAGGGGACGGCAGAGGACACTCAGGAACTCCAGAGCATGGGAACAGCACCTCAGGCACTATCCCCAGCCCCTACCCCTGGGCTCCCAGACAGAGTCCACCATCATCAACCAAAGCTGGGGACCCCAAGAGACCATGAGCCCATCCCTCCAGGTAGCTGGGGAGCCCAAGGCCCAGAGATGGGTTGTCACATCCTCCAAGCCACACAGCAAATCCCAGGCTCAGTCTATGTTTGTCTCCATGTCCCTCCTTCCCACCCTTCTCTCTGCCACCTGGGGCAGGCTTTGCTGATACACCTATGGCTCAGCCACTTCACATGCCAGTCCCCGCCTGGCCAGCCACAGAGGCTATCCCAGTGCAATACTCCCACTCTGAGCTGCCAAAGCTGCCTTTTAAGACATGCAGCTTCCTAGGAGACCCCGTCCTCAGCCCCCTGTGTTCTGCATTTCTCAGGGCTCAGCAATCATTTTCAGAGCTGGACGGGTTGGGGTGGGAGGGGACGTTTAGACTAGGGTTCCTCACTTCATGATTTCAGTAGGTGCCTACCCATATAAAATGAAAAAAAAAAAAAAGAAAAGAAATAGACTAGTGTTCCTGTCTTGGTGGGATTTTAGAGTGCTAAGGGGCTGAGAGAGATCTGGCCTCCCTCCTCCAATTTCCTGCGTCAGTTCACTTTATTTCAACAAATATCCCAAGTGAGCACCCCTCACGTTACTGAGCCATATGCCAAGAGCTGGGAGAACAGAGAAAGAACACACTGCCCCTAACCTCCAGGGTCTCAAAGGCCGGGGATGGAGGAAAACTGACAACCACACACAGAGCTGGCATGAGGAGAGCCAGGGGCAGGGAAGTGCCCACCTGCTCCCTGTGTCTGCAGGGGTTGGGGCCATGGACAGGAGGGCATCCTGAGGTGTAGTCCTCCTGTTGGGATTGAGGGCCAAGGCCCCCTGGAGCTGGGGACTTCCGGGACCCATGTCAACTCACCTGCTGCCGGAGCCGCTGGGCCAGGGCCTCCATCTTCTGCAGCGCTACCTCCCTCCGCTTCTGGGCCCTGGGGATCTTGTTCCGGGCTGGAGCATGCCGCCAGGTGAGCAGGGCAGCCCCCAGTAGGGCAGCCCCCAGCAGGGTCAGCAGGAGTAGCATCGCCAGGGAGTCAGACAGCCAAGCCACTCTAGGTATTGTGTGACCTGTGTGGATGCAGCTGCTCTTTCCTCAGGAACACAGCCCATTTATTTGTCAGCAATGCTGACAGGGCACCCACCCACATCTGGGGCACTGGGTGTGGCAGTAAGCAACCTTCTTCCTATTTCTTACCCCATCTGGACTTCCTAGGAATGAAACCCCTATCTCTCCGGCCACACAGAGGAAGAAGCTTTGGCAGATGAGCCTAAAGAGGGGCCCAAGCCTCCAGCTGGGCAGCTGACCTCACCTCTGTCACATCCTACTCCCACCCGTCCTACCTCTCAGATCCCACCCCTCAGACACCCCAATCCAACCCTCAGGAGTTACAGATGGGGTCACTCCTGGGGTTCCCGTTGCCTTCAAGATTCTCCCGAAGCCCCTTTGTTCCACATAAACAGACACATGGAGGTGGACCGAACAGACCATGTTTGCCCAGAGTGGAGGTTCTGGGAGACAGGCAAAAAAGAAAGGACCACCCAGAGGAGCGGGCAGGGCTCATCAGGCGTCCACCTCAGGCGAGATGATGCCAGGACGTGAGACCGGACAGCCCGGCTGGGCTTCCCCCCTTGACTCCAAAGCAAGGCCATGACTTGCTTTGGAGTCAAGGTTCCAGCCTCCCCAGGATATTGGCTCTCCCTGCTGGTGAAGGGGAGTTGTAGGGGTGAGGGAGGCAAATTCCCGGAGGAGGAACAGAGAAGACATGAGAAGACTGAAAAAGTAGAGCCGAGGGGCCCTGATGTGGGAACCATTCTGCTCTCCTCAGGAGCCTCCGTCCAGTCTCCACCTCAGTGACCATCACTAAGGCTTCAAGTCACTGTACCCAGGAGAATGGTGCTTCTCCCTCCAGACCAGGAAGGCAGGGCAGCAGCAGGTCAGGGTGGAGAGGAACCGAGTTTGTGGTTGTTAATGTTGAGTCTGAGTACCCGAGGGGCCAAAGGAACAGATTCAAGGTCAGCAATTGACTAAGGGGTGATCCTGAAGTTGCCCACCCTGTAACACTCTGTCATCTCCATGGGGCCTCCAGGTCAATGATCTCTCTTCAGTGACGAAATGATGGCAGTTGAGTCCTCCATTCCTACCTTGACTTGTCCCCTCTGTGTGTCACTGCTGGCCCTTTCCTACTAGCATTTAACATGCTTAAGTCTCTCCCATCTTGGGGGATGAGGGAGAATTCCCTCAGATCTACACCCTCCCTAACTACCACCCGGTCTTTTGTCCCCCTCCTGAGCTTTTCCATTTCTCTACATGGGCTGCCTTTACTTCTCCACCTTTCACTCACTCTTCCACCCAACAAAGTCTGGCTCATGCCTATCTCATCCCAGTGAGCTCCTTGAAGGTAAATCAGCACCATTTAAAGTTATCAACTTCACCCTTCTCGAAACACACTCATTCCTTGGCTCGGGCGCTAATGCAGTTTTCAGCTTCAATGCTGCTTCCTCCAGGAAGCATTCCCTGACACACACGCACACACATCTCAGGCCAGATCAGGTCCCACGTGGTTTATTCTCATAATACCCAGGCTTCTGCTTTATTGCACTTCAATCAGTGTTTCTGGGTAATTATACATTTGATGTCTGTTTTCTGGAAAAATGGAAGCTCTATTCAGGCAGGGACTATTTTTGTTTGGTTACCCTGAACATACTGCAGGGAGAATTCAACATTTTTATTGGATGGATGGGAGGATGAAGGGAGGGAGCAACCCTCCATTGTTGTTCAGAGAGCAACTCTTTCTGAATTTCATTTTCCTTATATATAAAATGGAAATAATAATGCCCATTTTCAAAATGAGATAATGGGTTCAACTCTACAGCCTAATGGATGTTGGATTCTATTAAGACACAGTCCTTGCTTTCCACCAGGTGCAGAAGCACAAAGAAGCTCTTTCAACACAGCCTGAGAGAGCTGGTCCTGCAGACCAGGAGAAAGCTATAGGTTGAATGTAGACTTGGAGTTATTTGTCCTCATGGGCACTACTCAAGGTCATGGCAGTAGATAAGATACATGTGAAAGGACTGACTCGAAAATTCCCTTCTGAAAGTGAGAGGAGGAAATAATCTGAATGGACCAAAATGGGTTCCCTAATAACAAGTCACCCATTGCTCCATTCAACAAGCCTTTTCTGGGTACCCACTGAGTACCAGGCACTGTGCTGGGTGCTGAGCATATACAGCCCTGACCCCAAGTGGCTTCACCTTCCTGAGGTGCCCAGGGTTGCTACCCCAAATCTATGTGTAGGAAACTTGGGAGGGCCTAGCCAAGCCCAGCCAGAGAAATGTGAAGTAAAGACAGATCTGGCTGGGAAGCTCATGACTTGGTTATGTGTTTGTCTCTTAGGGGTGCAGGTCACGCCCTTTCCTTGGTCCTGCTCTGATCAATAGGTTTATTGGTGACTTGGATGAAGTGGCAGAGGTCCAGTGCTCAGACTTGTGGATGCATAAGCACAAGTTGGGAGGAAGAACAGAAATAGCCAGAGCCCTTGAAATCATCCTAAAAATGGGTCGGGCGTGGTGCCTCATGCCTGTAATCTCAGCACTTTGGGAGGCCGAGGTGGGCGGATCACCTGAGGTCAAGAGTTCAACACCAGCCTGGCCAGCATACTGAAACCCTGTCTCTACTACAAATACAAAACATAGCCAGGCATCATGGCACGCACCTGTAGGCCCAGCTACTCAGGAGGCTGAGGCAGGAGAATCGCTTGAACCCAGGAGGTGAAGGTTGAAGTGAGCTGAAATTGGCTGAAGTGAGCTGAGATCGCACCATGCACTCTAGCCTGGGTGACAGAGCCAGACTCCATCTCAAAAAATACAGGAAAAAAAAAAAAAAAGGCCGGGTGCCATGGCTCACACCTATAATCCCAGCAATTTGGGAGGCCGAGGCAGGTAGATCACCTAGATCAGGAGTTTGAGACCAGCCTGACCAACATGGTGCAACCCCATCTCTGCTAAAAATACAAATATTAGACAGGTGTGGTGGCAGCTGCCTGTAATCCCAGCTACTTGGGAGGCTGAGGCAGGAGAATCGCTTGAACCCAGGAGGTGGAGGTTGCAGTGAGCCAAGATCGTGCCACTGCACTCCACCCAGGGCGACAGAGAGAGACTCCATCTCAAAATATTTTTAAATTTATTAAATTTTTTTAAAATGGTAATAATAATGCCCATTTTCAAAATGAGATAATGGATATTCAATTCCACAGCCTAATAGATGTTGGATTCTATTAAGACACAGACCTTGCTTTCCACCATGTGCAGAAGCACAAAGAAGCTCTTTCAACACAGCCTGACAGAGTTGGAAGAGTAGGGCAATTGCCCTCACCTTGGATGAGTAGGCAGTCTTTAGGTGGAAACCCCAGGAACAACACTCCAGGCACAGCAGAACCATGATCAAAGGGCACAGAGGTGGGAGAGGACTCGGTGTTCTGAACATTACCTGCAGGCCATGTGGCCGGGATGTGAGCATTTGGGAAGGGGAGGAGGTGATGCCACAGGGGCCAGCTGCAGGGTCAGGTGAAGCATGGCCTTGCAGGTCATAACAAGGCATCTGGACTTGGCACAAGTGAGTCCAAGCATTTTAAGCATGATCAGTTTGCAATAGGAAGGTTGCCTAACTGCCATGTGAAGGATTGTTGGGGATGACCCGTCTGGACCCTGGGGAAGCCAGGCAAGAAGCTGTAGCAGTGAACCGAGTGAGAAGGGGAAAGGTGGTGAAAACAGGCAGTAGCCACGTGACTCAGGTCATGAGGCTAGCACACCGGTGGTCAGGGAGGTTCAAGGAGGAGGCTGACTTGTGCTCTCACTCTTCTGACCATTGTACTCACTGGGCCTCAGCATCAACAGAAAGATCTCATGCAGGAGCTGACATAGACTGGCCTAGGTTTTGGTTCCAAGCCCCTGACTTCTAGCTATGGGACCCTGGGCAAGACACGTAAACTTTCTTGTTTTTTCTTTCTTTTTGAGATGGAGTTTCACTCTTGTTGCCCAGGCTGGAATGCAATGGTGCAATCTTGGCTCACCGCAACCTCCGCCTCCCAGGTTCAAGCAATTCTCTTGCCTCAGTCTCCTGAGTAGCTGGGATTACAGGCATGTGCCACCATGACTGGCTAACTTTGTATTTTTTTAGTAGAGACGGGGTTTCTCAATCTTGGTCAGGCTGGTCTTGAACTCCTGACCTCAGGTGATCCGCCCGTCTTGGACTCCCCAAATGCTGGGATTACAGGCGTGAACCACCACGCCCAGCAAGATATGTAACCTTTCTGTAAAATAGGAGCTAAAATGCCTATCATAAGGTTAATAGAGGATTAAGTGACACGACTGTAAAGTGCTCAGAAGGTCGATGGCTCATAGTAGATACTCAGTAAATGTGTTCTAGAATTCCCTTTCCCCTTTTTTCCTCATCAAAAGTCATGTTATCACTCCATGCATTAAATATTTAGGGGTCTTCATCAGAACAACTCTCTGCCTCCCTTCATCCCTTCATTCAACAAATCCCTCCAGAAGGTGAGTTCCACGAGAACAGGTACCAAGGCTGCTTCATTTGTCACTGCAGACCCAACACCCAACACAGTGCCTGGCCCCTCACACAGGCACCCTTTATCATCCCAGAATTAATAGAGCACCATCCTCCAAGCCAAGAACAAGTGATGAACAAGATAAAGCACAGCTCTCAGGAAGCTTACGGTTTAGTGGAGGAGACAAAAAAACATAAAATATTTCAGATAGTGATAATGCTATAAAGAACAGTAGCCTGTTAGAAAGCAACAAGGAAAAGGTCCGGGGCGGTGGCTCACGCCTGTTATCTCAGCACTTTGGGAGGCCGAAGTGGGCATACCACAAGATCAAGAGATACAGACAATCCTGGCCTACATGGTGAAATCCTGTCTCTACTAAAAATACAAAAATTAGCTGGGCGTGGTGGCACATGCCTGTAATCCCAGCTATTCGGGAAGCTCAGGCAGGAGAATCACTTGAACCCAGGAGGCAGAGGTTGCAATGAGCCAAGATCGAGCCACTGCACTCCAGCCTAGGGACAGAGCTAGACTCCCTCTCAAAAAAAAGAAAAAAAGAAACAGGGGAAGCCATTTTATAAATGGGTGATCAGGGAAGGTGACATGGGAGCCAAATGTTCCCAGAGAGGGAACAGCTGACATGAAAGCTCTGAAGCAGGGCCCAGTTTGAGATGATCAGGAAACCAAGGCCGGGCTCGGTGGCTCAAGCCTGTAATCGCAGCAGTTTGGGAGGCTGAGGCAGGCAAATCATGAGGTCCGGAGTTCAAGACCAGCCTGGCCAACGTGGTGAAACCCCATCTCTACTAAAAATACAAAAAAATTAGCCAGGCGTGGTGGCAGGTGCCTGTAATCCCAGCTACTCGGGAGACTGAGGCAGAATTGCTTGAACCTGGGAGGCAGAGGTTTCAGTGAGCCGACATCATGCTACTGCACTCCAGCCTAGGTGACAGAGTGAGATTCTGTCTAAAAAAAAAAAAAAAAAGAAACCAAAAGGTGCTCACATAGCTGCACAGTGAAGCAGAGGAAGAGGAGAAACAAATAAGATGAGGCTGGAGAGGCGGAAACAACACGTCACACGGCCTTGGAAGACACAAGGAAGAGACTTTTTATTCTAGGAGGAACAGGAAGCCATTGGAAGGTCTAAAGCAGAGAAATGACCCATTCTGATTTATACTTTTATTTTATTTTAATTTTTTTACATTTATTTATTTTTGAGACAGAGTCTCACTCTGTTATCCAGGCTAGAGAGCAGTGGCGCAATCTCGGCTCACTGCAACCTCTGCCTCCTGGGTTCAAGCAATTCTCCTGCCTCAGCCTCCCGAGTAGCTGGGATTACAGGCACCTGCCACTATGCCTGGCTAAATTTTGCATTTTTAGTAGAGACGGGGTTTCACCATATTGGCCAAGCTGGTCTTTAACTCCTTACCTCAAGTGATCCACCTACCTCAGCCTCCCAAAGTGTTGGAATTACAGATGTGAGCCATCACGACTGGCCTATTTTATTATTTATTTTATTTTATTTTATTTATTGAGATAGAGTCTCACTCTGTCACCCAGGCTGGAGTGCAGTGGTGTGATCTCAGCTCACTGTAACCTTCACCTCCCAGGTTCAAGAGATTCTTCTGCCTCAGCCTCCTGAGTAGCTGGGACTACAGGTATGCACCACCACGCCTGGCTAATTTTTTTGTATTTTTAGTGGAGATGGGGTTTTGCCATGTTGGCCAGACTGGTCTTGAACTCCTGACCTCAGGTGATCCACCTGCCTAGGCCTCCCGAAGTGCTGAGATTACCGGTGTGAGCCACCCTGCTTGGCCTGATTTACACTTTTAAAAGATCATTCCAGCTACTGTGTGGAGAATGGATTAAGGGGAAGGCAGAGCTGGAAGTGAAGAGCCCAGATGGGAAGTTACTGCAGCATCCAGATGAGAGAGGTGGCTTGGACTAGAGCATGGTGGTGATGAAATACGGTGGTCAGGTACTAGCCTCGGTGACGACGTCCCGTTCCCTTTGGCAGCATTTGGCCCCTTGTCTATCCTGTCTCCCAGCCCTAACTGCAGGCAGAACAGATGTGTTTGTGTTAATGTCCACCTCCCCCAGAAGCCCAGGCTTGACTGAGGTCAGCTGAGGCCTGGACATGGCCATGCCAAGGCTCCAAGGATTGAATCAATGAACCAGTGAGGGCACCTCCACTCTGCAGCCTCATGTCTGAAAGCACAAGGATATTAGTAACTAAGAGGGAGAAATGGGGCAGGAGGAGGAAGCTGGGGCAGATGGTAGTGGTTTTATGAAAGAAGCAAAACTACAGCAGGGGTTACAAGAAATCAGGGCAAAGTGCAGCATCTACTTGGGTGTCCCCACGTAGGCTGAGACCTCACATCTGCCCTGAAAATGGCCCCACAGAGGCAGAGAAGGCACTGGGAGATAGTGGCATTACTGGGTGATGGCAACCTGGAGGGCAAAGCCCTTCTAGAGGAGTATGAAAATCAGCGTGGAGAAGGAAGTCTTGGGAAAGCAAATCTAGAAAGAATTTGAAATAAGCAGGTAGGAGCTGTGGACCTACCCTACCCAGAAGGCTCAGGCTCTGAAACATCTCTGGCCGGCAGGAGGGAGGGGCCAGGGAAGAGCAAAGCAACTGGGCTAATGGGGTCAAGAAACTCTTAGGATCGGCCGGGCGCGGTGACTCATGCCTGTAATCCCAGCACTTCAGGAGGCCAAGGCGGGTGGATCACCTTAGGTCAGGAGTTTGAGACTAGCCTGACCAGCATGGAGAAACTCTGTCTCTACCAAAATTATAAAATTAGCCAGGCGTGGAGGCACATGCCTGTAATCCCAGCTACTTGGGAGGCTGACTCAGGAGAATCACTTGAACCCGGGAGGCGAAGGTTGCGGTGAGCCAATACCGCGCGATTGCACTCCAGCCTAGGCAACAAGAGCAAAACTACGTTAAAAAAAAAAAAAACTTCTAGGATCAGCTATAGATGCCACCTTTCTTCCAGCCAGGTGATGGAGTCCAGTAAGAAGTAGATGGCAGACAAGGCAGGGTAAGACCCTGAGCTGAGACAGCTTAACTCCATCCCAACTGTCAATTCCCAAAGGGCCCCTCTCTACCCCTGTGCCAAGGTTCAGGCCTTAGACCCCTCTCCCCAAATTAGGGATCATGGAGCAGCGTCCTTACCCTTCTACAGGTTTTGCCCCACAGGTCGACTCTTCAGGCCGAGCTATGATCTTTCCAGGGTCCCACTGCCCTTGAGAGAGAATTCAAGTTCCTGACCTGGCTGCCCAAGTCCACCTTGATCTAGTCTCACCTACATCTCTGCTTCATCAGGCCCATTCAACATGCCTGCCATTTACCAAACCCACCCTGATCTTTGGGCATACTGTCCCTTTTCTCTGAGATGTCCTCATCCCCTAGCTCAGACTCTGGAAAACGAGACTCAACACAGGTCCACCTCCTTCAGTAAGCCTTTCCAGGGCAATCCAGGCCTTGGCCAGCCCTGCAAGCTCGCTCTACCGGTTCACCTTGTCTCATGCCCACCTCCCCAGGCCCATGGGCTCCTCTCCCAAACAGCACCAGCTCAGGGCCAGCACTTCAGTTCTTCCCCTGCTGCCCTGTGCTGGCCGCAGAAGACAGAGATGTAGCAATGGGGTCCCTGCCATCGAGGAAAGTCAGTGTGCTAAGGGAGGCAGACATACCCACCAATGCCCACCACACAGGGCAGACTGGGAAGAAACAGCCCATATACTCCAGGGCCCAGAGGAAGGAGGAAAGGCCTCCTGGAGAGAAGGATCTAGGCCAGGTCTCAAAGGATGTAAGGCAGAGGAGCAGAAAGAGCTTTCTAGGCAGGGAAAGGAGCAGAGGACGGAAAGGAGCAAAGGCAGTGTCCGGCAGAGCAGGGCTTTGTGTAGGTGAGAGATGACGGGCAGGGGTGAAGTGCTGGGGACACAAGCCTGCACCCCTCCTGTGGGTGAAGGGCACCAGGGGAAGTTGTGGAAGGAGACTGGCATGGCTGGAGCCTGGGTCTGCACAGTCAAGCCAGCCCTGCTCTCAACAGGCTCCAGCCCCCAGCACCCTCACGATGACGCCCAGAAAGCACACAGACGAGGAGCTATTTCTTGACTATTAGTTGCGTCTTGGCCCATGTAATATGGTGGAGGGACCAGGATGAAGAGAGGGAACCAGAGCAGGGAGCAAGGTCCAGACTCAGGGGATCCGTGCTTCCTGCAGGGAGTTGGGGGAGAGGACATGGAAGCCTCTGCCCCATGCTGGATACTTCCTTGCTGTGGCAGCAGGGCAGCTGTGCCCTGGTTGGGCTGGGCTGCAGAATGTGAGTCTCAGGTCCTCCGGAGCTGGAGCCATCAGGATGGCTGCTTTTCGGGGGTCATCAGTCGCTCCACCTCCCGCATGAACCGCAGACACAACTCTTCCTGCCAGGGCAGGGCCACGCACTGCACAGCCACGGGCAGCCCCACGCTCTTCTTCATGGCCTACAAGGGGACACAGGCATCAGGACGGGGTTATCAAGGCAGGACTCCCTCCCAGGCCCAGGCCTCTCTCCAGCACCCCAGCTGGAAAAGCAGGGCCAGGCCACAGTCTTTCAGGTCTTGCTTAAGAAAGGCTGCACACCCACAGTGCTGGTACTGTTTCCTCCACAGCGGCCAGAGTCGGGGTGGGGAGTGAGTTCAGGTGAGGGGCAGGCCAGACCTCACCTTCTGCAGCATCTTGTCCCAGATGTCCCCAAAGTAGCCCCTGCAATGTTCCATCTGGGCCTCGTCCTCAGCAGTCACCGTGGTGACAGGCACCACCCCCGCAGGGAAGTCCAGGCAGTTGTAGAGCAGAGTGTAGCTGACAGCCCCTGGAACATATCACAGGTGGCTACAACAGGCCCTGGGAACCTTCAGGGCCGACTTCGGGCCTGAGGTAAACCTCCTATGAAATGTACCCTGTGTCTACAGCCAGAGAAAGGCTCTCTCCCAGGACTGAGGGCTGAGTGACAAAGCCCACGACTTCAGATTTCAGGGCTAAGCTGTACATCTCACTGATGCTTGCCCCGTGCCTTTGCTCATGTACTTTCCCCACTGGGAATGTTGTTCCTGTTTTCTTTTCCTTTTCCTTTTTTTTTTTTTTTTTTTTTGAGACAGAGTCTCACTCTGTCACCCAGGCTGGAGTGCAGTGGTGTGATCATAATTCACTGCAGCCTCAACCTCCTGGGCTCCAGTGATCCTCCCGCCTCAGCTCCCCGAGGAGTCAGGACTACAGGAACATGCAACCACATCTGGCTAGTTTTTCTATGTTTTTGTAGTGACAGGGGCCTCACGATGTTGCCCACACTGGTCTCGAGTTCCTGGGCTCAAGTGATCCTCCAGCCTCAGCCTCCCAAAGTGCTGGGATTATAGGTGTGAGCCACCACTCTATTTTCTTAATTTATCTAAATCCCACCTGGACTTCAAACCACGACCTCCCCAGACTAGACTCTAACTCAAGATCCCCAACTTGAACAGTGCTGATGACAGGAATATCAATCCCGGCCAAGGCATCTCACATAACTCTCATGTCTCCAGCCAGCCAGACTGTGGGCCCCGCAGGGGCAAGGTCCTCCCCGAGGGCTCCTTTTCTTCCAGTTCCTGGCAGCCCTGCAGGGCATATGGCCAGATTCATAGAAAGGACAGACAGGGTGCTGGGCGTGATGGCTCACACCTGTAATCCCAGCACTTTGGGAGGCCGGGGTAGGTGGATCATCTGAGGTCAGGGGTTTGAGACCAGCCTGACCAACATAGAGAAACCCTGTCTCTAATAAAAATACAAAATTAGCTGGGTGTGGTAGTGGGCGCCTATAATCCTAGCTTCTGGGGAGGCTGAGGCAGGAGAATTGCTTGAACCGGGAGGCAGACGTTGCAGTGAACCGAGATCACGCCATTGCTCTCCAGCCTAGGTGACAGATCAATACTTCATCTCAAAAAAAAAAAAAAGAAGGGACAGGCAGTGTGTCTGCTCTCACCTGTGGTCCTGCCTGGGGCATTCAAGTCCAGAGCAGGGCCCAGCATGGGGGTCAGCAGCACATCCAGGTCCAGCGCCTTCCACTGGGCAATCACGGTGTTGCGGTACACCTGGGGGACACAGCACACCAGGTGAAGCACTCAGACTCAGCCCGCCCCAGGCTCTCTCACTCAGGGACTGTGGCTGGGGTGGCTCTGGCCCCAGCACCTAGCCCTGGATCTGAACTGGGCCATAATGGGACACAGGTCCTACAGGCAGGCAGGCAGTGCTGCCTCTCAGAGGGCATTAGTCATTCCGCCTTCCAAATGAATTGTGGACCTGTCTCTTCCTGCCGGGGCAGAGCCACACACAGGCAGCTCCACAGGGGAGAAAAGGCAGCCCGGACAGGAGACTTGGGTTGACCCAGCCCCAAAGGATGAGCATCTGGGCAAGTAAGGGTCAGAGAGCAGGGCCCGGGTAGTGGTCCAGGGAGTGGAAGGGGGTTGACAGGCCAGTCTAGGAGCCCCGTGGGGGCAGTGGCCACAAGACCCTGGTAGCAAGTGCCCTGTCCAACTCTATCCTACCCCCACCACCCTGCTCCAGTCCAGAGGCTCTGGCCTCACCTCGATCTCATGCTGCAGTTCCCAGAGTTTTCCAGCCGACCTGGGCAGAAGGAGTGAGATTACCAGCCACGATGGTCACAGCCATAGAGATCAGCAACATCAGACCCCTACTGCCAGCCTCCCAGGTCTCACTCCTCCATGGACCCTTCTCAACCCCATGGGAGCTCTGAGAGGGACGTTCAAATCCCTACTGTCTGGATGAGAAAATCAAGCCCCAGAGGGGCACAGGCTGAGTCACTTAGTGACTCCACAGCAGAGCCAGGACTAGCCCAGGTCTGACTGCTCGCTACCCTCAGGACATGGGACAGGCCATAGCTGCTGCCGGTCCTGAAGCCTTGTGGTAAGGGAAGGAGTGAGTCCAGGAACGTCAGGTCCTGGGTGGTGGGGTTCCAGCTCAAGTCACTAAGGGGCAGGTGCACCCGGTGCAGCTCAGATCAGCTCAGGTCTCTAGCAGCAGCATCTCCCTGGGTACCCCCCGCCCCAGCCCAGGCCAACCCCCTACTTCCTCGTCCTTTCCATCCACACCCCAGCCGGGTCAACCTCCTCCTCTCCAACTCCCCTATCTTCTTGTCCCCTCAGGCCTTTACTCTCCAGCCAGACCTGGACCTGGCCAAGACAACTTCAAAGTCCCACTTGAAAGCCACAAAGGTTGCCCCCCTGCCTGGGCCACTTCCAGCCTCAGAGGTTACTTCCCTCAAGTCCTCTCCTGTCAGAAACTACCCAGACCCGGACTCAGATCAGGACAGGCAGGGGCAGGCAGCTGGGCACGGAGGAGCCCTCACCGAGGCTTCATGCTGCTGAGGAAGGCCGACAGCCTTGGGAGCTGCACGGGACAGACACAGGGTTGGTGACTCCACTCTGAGCCATGGCAGGCACCAACCTTCTTCAGGCCAAGCCACTGGGGACCCTCCCTCCATGCCTCCCCCTGGGGCCCAGATCGGCACCCCTTTTAGCATGCAGGTTGGCTGAAGATCGCAGGGGACAGGGAAGGAGGGCAGTCTGGGTGGGAGCTGGAGAGAAGAGGAGGCCATGCATGCCCAAACCAAGAGAGGCTGAGGGAGGCCAGGGGGACGGGACAGGAGGCCCCATGCTCCCCACCGGCCGTCCTAGCCCCTCCACTCCTTGTGCCCTCACCAGAGGCTTCACCAGGAAGGCCAGTAGTCCTTTAAGCCACTTGGGAAGCTTCAGAATTAAGACCAGGTCCCCCAGGCAGGGGTCCACGAAATCACCTTTGCTGGGAAACAAAAGGCGGAGTCCAGGCACTCGCATCCCGAATCCTTCCCAGCCTGCTCGCCCAGCCCACAGCAATGCCATTCTCTACTCAGGGGTCCTGTCTACCTCCTCCTCACCAGACTCAGCTGCCTCCCTCCAAAATGCCGTTTGCTTCTGCTGGTGCTTTAAGAAGCCTGCGCTCCAACCCACACTGACAGGAGCTCCCCAAGGCAGGACTCAGAGTCTCCCTCTCCAGCAAACCCAGCTCAGAACTCTAAGAACTGAAGGCAATGTCTCCCTGATGAGGCCACACTGCTACCACCTCCCCTTTGACACGGAGGCCAGCCCGGAGGCACAGCTGGGTCAATCAGGGTGGGGGCTGCCCACGGAGCATGGCTCTGAGGCTGTCTCTGGCTCAAGATCTCAGGGAAAGGTCTCAGAGAGCTGATCCTGTAGACTCATTCCCAGGGCCAGAGTGAGGAGTGGCCCCTTCCACTGAAGCCTGGACCACACTTGGCTGCTAGGTGAAGGAAAGGAACATGACAGGCTGGGCCTTGGCTGAGTGAGGCTGCAGGGCCGAGTTCTCCATAGGTGAAGCGGAGGAAGTGGGACCGTGTTCTGAAGGGCCGCAGCCCATCCAGCAGAGGCATGTCACCAGGAGGCGCCTTCACAGGCCTGCCCTCTGCCCCGACAACCTTTAAGGACTAAAAACAGCCCAGAGGAACCAACTTCTCTAAAAATGAGTTCTGCAAAGTCCCTTAAAGGGAGTCTGGTCCAACCCACCCACTTTAAAGGAGAGAAATCTGAGGTCTTGCTCAAAAGGAAGACTTGGCTCAAGTCTGGAGAGCCTGGAGTCACAGCGTGACGTCCGAACACCCACCCTCCTGCCTGGATCCCGCCCTTGCCTCAAATCTTTCCCAGACAGACAGGCAACCTCCTGCCCACTTCCTACCTCACAACAAGCTCAGATCAGGGGCAGGCCATGATACTCAACACAGCCTCCCCTTGGGCTGGCGCCCTGGCAAGGGATCTCCAGGCTCAATGTGCCCAGCTGGAAGGACAGCGAGGTCCCTGCCCAGAGTGCCTAGGCCTTTGTCAGATTCAGCTAAGTCCCATCCAGCCATCACCGCACCTGCAGACCTAGGTCTGATCCAGCAAGACCCCAAAGCCCACTATCACTCACAAGTTCTGCAGGAAGGTGTGGCCACCGTCACTGAAGAGCCCACCTGTTGACAGGGTCTCCAGGGCATAGGGTATGTTGCTTGGCAAGAAGGGCAGCAGCTGCAGAGATTGAGGGGTGTAAGCCCTCCTAAACTAACAACTGGCTCCATGACCCCCACGCTGTCTGGGTGGCCCTGAGGATGGATTAGACCAACGTGCCCACATGGTAGCTCTCACTAGAGCCACAAAGGCAGCCTTACTGAGCCATGAAAACTCACTGTAGAATGCATAGCACGAGAGAAGTCTGGAGCCACATATAAAGTTGTATAAATGACCAGACCAAAACCCACTGGCCCTGGGGACCTCTGGACAGCTGTGCACCCTGTTCCCTTGATCAGCCCTCTAGATACTTGTCCCACAGGGCCACAGATCACCCCCATGACAACACAATCAGAATGCCAGGATGCCAGGGATGGAGTAGCCATGTGTACCAGGAAGGCTTCCCTGGAGAGGAGGAAATGCCAGCACCTCCAGGACCCTACAGTCATACCGTGTGCCCCGCAGCCTCAAGGCTCTGCTTGGTCTCCAGCACGGCCCGCCTCATGGCCGGGGTGGGCATGGTATAGTTGTCAGTCTCATAGTACCCCACACGCAGGGGCCAAGAGCTGGTATAGACCTGGAGGGAAAACACAGGGGACAGGGGTAGGTCAGGAGAAGACAGCCCTAGGCAGGACCCCTAGAGATCAGAGGAACTGGCCAGGCATGTTTGGAGCACTTTGGGAGGCTGAGGCACGCAGATCATGAAGTCAGGAGTTCGTAATCCCAGCACTTTGGGAGGCCGAGGCAGGCAGATCATGAGGTCAGGAGTTTGAAACCAGCCTGACCAACATGGTGAAACCCCATCTCTATTTTAAAAAAGAGAGAGAGAGAGAGAGAGATCAGAGAAATACTCAGCCCCAGACACAGCTGCAGTCAGGGAGGCCAGCCCCTTCTGCATCTGACCCTTTCATGAAACACCTTCACAGTGACTCAGAGGTGGGCAGAGCAAGGATGAGGATTCCTACTGGTCACAGGAGGAGACTGAGGCTTGAGGTCTAGATAGGGAGATTGGGTGGGACTGGGACTTTCCCAAAGCTACCCAATGCAGGCACCCTGTCTTCTAAGCTGAGGCTTTCCACCAACTGTCCTGGCTCTCATGAGAAACTGCTCCAGACTTCCAGACAGGGACCTCATCTCCCCCTCTCCTCCGAGGAAGGACTTCACGGCTGCCTATCCCCGTACGTTCAGTTAGAATATCTCCCTCTGCCTCAGCCCAGATCTGCCCTGCTGCCCGACGCCCGAGAAACCCCAAGGCCCACTCTCCTTCCTGTCCAGAAACCCGCAGCCTTTCCAAGGCAACCTTGGCTGGGGTATGTACAGAATAGACAATCGCTGGACTGCTGAGAAATGGGGCTTACATCACACAGCTTACTGTCTACATTAATTTGACTTCACTCTTCTCCGTCTGCACCGATCTAATTTTAGAGCTCCTGAACACTCTGTTGGAGTGGGCACAGAGGATGACCTAGGACCCAGCATCTGCCTCACTGGGGACATTTGGCTCCAGCCTCAACCTGGCTGTTTCTGGCCTTCAACCCTAACACAGAGAGAGAGTACCCCAGGACCAGGGCACAACCAGGACACTCAAGAGAGCAAGATACTGGCGTCAGATGCCCTGCAGCAAGGCATGAGCTGGGAGAGAGATGAACACTGGCCACTCCCCCACCTCCTCCAAATGACACACATAAGCACAAATAACCTTCCCATTCATTCTGGAAACACCCATCAACTCTTCGACAGGAAGCATCAGTTGGCAGTTTACACTCCATGACCCTCTTAACTTCTTGCCTTAAAATTCACACCCTGCTGTGCCCACCAATCCTTAACTAACATGGGGGATCATATCATGACCCTTACCTGATCCTAACCAACCGCCATGTTGAAAGATCCACCTTAAAGCAGACTTCAAAATTTCAGCAGATCTCCCCACTCTGCCTGTCCTCTGAGATGCTACTAAGGCTCTGCAAGGCAGTGCTCCCTCGCCACAGAAAGCAAGAAGCCCAGCCTGTCTCAGCATCAGGCTGTTGCAGTGATTTTTTTTTTTTTTTTTTGAGGTTGAGTCTCACTCTGTTACCCAGGCTGGAGTACAATGATGCGATCTCGGCTTACCGAAATCTCCACCTCCAGGGTTCAAGTGATTCTTCTGCCTCAGCCTCCTGAGTAGCTGGGATTACAGGCATGCTCCACCATGCCCAGCTAATTTTTGTATTTCTAATAGAGACGGGGTTTCACCATTTTGGTCAGGTTGGTCTCGAACTCCTGACCTCATGATCCACCCGCCTCGGCCTCCCAAAGTGCTGGGACTACAGGCGTGAGCCACTGTGCCCCGCTGTTGCAGTGATAATTTAGGGAGCAGAACATCTGGCAAGAACAAGCTGCGTGAGCTGGGGTCTGCAGGCAGCGTGGCGTGCTGCTCCCCAAAATGTGGACAGGAATACTGTTAGAAAGACTGCTGTTTGCTGAAGGTCAGCGGGCTGAGAAGTGATTCCAGCAGAGGCCGGGCACCTTGGAAAGCCTGTGGGTTAAATGCAGGCAAGGGCTCCCTCTGGTGGCCGTCTGTGGAGGAGCAGCCCACCCTGGCCTCAGAGCCCTGGGAGACGTTTCTCAGGAGACAGGGCCTCCAAGGCCTGCCCACAAGCCTGGGGCGGCTGTGTGGGTTCCGCAGTCCACACCCATGCCCACCCAGCCCTGCTCACCTCTTCCCGGAAGGGCAGGGGAGGCACGGTGGGGTCCAAGCGAAACATGTCGTCGCACAGCAGGGCTCGCAGGCACAGCGCCAGGCTCTCCACGTCCCGGGCCATGGGGCCCACAGAGAGGCGCACTGGGGCAGAGACCGGAGTGAGGTGAGCAGACAAGGAGGGAGGAACCCAGACCCAGAGCAGCCTGGGAGCCAGACGCTGCCCCGCCACCTGAGAAGCACCTGAGGGCAGAAGCAGGTCAGGCTGACCCCCACCCCCCTGGGGCACTGAGGGCACCATGGACCTCACCTGCTTCCTGTCCATAGACACAGCCCTTCAGGCCACTCTTGCTGGATAAGAAACACAAGAAGCTAGAAACAGGAAATGGCCACCCGCCGCCATTCCCACGCCCGCAGAGCAGCTCTGAACACTCACCGCTTTGGAAACTAGGACCCATGCCTGGCCAGTGGGACTCTAATGCTTCCTCCCAGCAAAGCCCCGTGACCGAATCCCCGCCTGAAGCCCAGAGAGGTCGGAAGCTAGGCCAAGGTCACACAGCGAGAGGCCCAGACGCGCCCTCCACCCACCCTACCTGAGGCGATTCCCTGTGGGCTTGAGGCCGCAAATGCCGCAGAAGGAGGAGGGGAAGCGGATGCTGCCTCCGATATCAGTGCCTAAGCCCAGGGGGGAGCCTCCAGCCCCAATGAGGGCTCCTTCACCCCCTGAGGAGCCCCCTGGGCTTTTGGAGGACTTCCATGGGTTCACAGTCTGGCCAAAGAGGGGGTTACTGCAGTCGTAGCTGGAGGAGGCAAGAATGGGTCAGCCTGTATCACGCTGGCATCGGTGCCTCTGCCCCGCCCCACCCAGAGACCCAACCTGAACATGGACTGGGGAACATTGGTGTGCACGAAGGGCACGGCGCCCTGCAGCTTCAGCACGCGCACCACCACGCTGTCACACTCTGCCGGCACCCCTTCATTCAGGCTCAAGCCCAGCGTGGAGTCCTGGCCCTGGGAAGAGGGATGGTGGGCACAAAAAAGGGGTATGGCTGGTGAGTCTGAGCCCATGGGCAGCCCAGGGTCCACTCCAACAACTGTCACACAGGCCAAGACAGGCACAACAGAGTCCCCTTGCAAGGCCTCTGGACCTGGGCCCAAAATGACCCAGGACCCACAGAAGGCTGGCAGGGATGGAGGGGCCAGAGGAGGCCTGGCACTAGGCAGAGCATACCTTGTAGGTGAAGCACTCCTTGAGGCTCACAGGGATGCCATAGAGCAGGCCCTGCCTTGGAGCCTGGGACAGCTGAGTCTCACAGTCAGCCAGGTAGGAGGTCACACAGTTGGTCCCTTTGTTCACTTCCCAGGCCTGAGGGAGGGGAAATAGACATAAGGGAGAAGGAGACTGGCCTTTTCAAAAAACTGTGGTGAAATATACATCATGTAGAACCAGCCTTTAAAAGTATACCCCGGGAGAGGGTAACCAGCAACATGGCCCAGAGCCTGGAGCACAGAGGATGACCTAGGGCCCAGCACCTGCCTCACTGGGAACATTTGGCCCAGGCCTCATCCTGGCTGTCTCTGGCCTTCAACCAGGACCAGGGCACAACCAGGACACTCAAGGGAGCAAGATACTGGCCTCAGCAAGGGGTGAGCTGGGAGGAAGATGACCACTGGCCACTCCCCCACCTCCTCCAAGCCACATCTCTGCCCAGTGAGCAGACAGAAACCAGGCAAGGGCAGACCCCCATCTCTGGTCACACAAGGACAGTGGCAGAGCAGGGCTAGACCAGACTCCTGCCTCCCAGAGCCCAGCACTCTCTCCTCTACCCCACTCCTTTCCCATACCCAGCCCAGTCAAGCCTCCCCTTACCCAAGAACTCTTGAATTTGATAATCATGTCACATGGAGTAGGAGCTTGACTAAAGGGAATAACATGCTAATAGTGGAAATCTGCCTAGAGCGCTCAAGCCGCACCATGCAGGGTCCTACAGAGGGAAAGGCGAGAGCAGAGTGAGATGCAGCTTTCTGGAAACACTCGTGTCCTGAGGGGCACCGGAGGGAAACAGGGTGGGCTCTGTGGCCATACTCAGGCATATGCAAAATCTGTCCCTGGGGTACCCGAGGCAGGAAGGGAGAAGGCCAATCTATAACCAGATTGACTAGGTTAACTGGGAAGGGCAGGAGCCTTTTCAGGGACATTGACGGGAAAGAAGCAACACCATCTAATGAGACTGTGTATGTGCCCCTCTTGGTGATGCCAGCCCAGCATGCTCTCGCTCCCCCAGCTGCAGCCTCGACAGCATTGTCACATGCACCACACCCAGACAAGTTCACCTGCTTAGGGGTCACACTCTCTGTCACACGCTCTTTCAAGAAATCATGCAGGCCACACTCACAAAGCACAATTTCTCTCTCCTTCCTTCTTTCCTCCCTCCCTCCCTTTCTTGTCAAACATATTTCTTGAGCACTTATTGTGTGAAATGCAACACTTAGTGTCTTTGAGCACTAAGCTTCAAAGACAAATAAGATAAGCTCTGTCCATGAAGGACACATGGGAAAGAGAAGACAAGCCTGACGCGGCGATGAGAAACGCGCTGTTAGAATGAGAGTAGGCCCTGAAGAGGAAACCCTACCTCGGGCTGGGAAAGGAAGACGGTGTCTCCTGCTCTGAGCCCAGAAGGCTCAGTCAGGGGAGTCTGTGGCATGGAGAGGGACAAAGAGGGAAAGAGCCTTTCAGGTAAAGAAGCCCCACCCAAGCCAGTGCAGAGTTTGGGTGGGACACCCCAAGCTCCAGAAGGCCTTGGCTAGAGATGATGCCAGACACAGAGGAGAAGTTCCAGAGATGACCTGAAGAGCTAGGGACACAAGAAGGCACCTAGCCAGGAGCTGGTGCTTGGGCATGGAGGGAGATGGTGGTGGTGGGCCAGAGTGGCCAAAGGTGATGGAGACAGGGGAGGGCTGGGTAAAAGAAGGGAACAGGCCGGGCACAGTGGCTCACACCTGTAATCCCAGCACTTTTGAAGGCTGAGGCGGGTTGATCACCTGAGGTCAGGAGTTCCAGACCAGCCTGGCCAACATGGCAAAACCCCATCTCTACTAAAAAGACAGCCAGCTGTGGTGGCAGGCACCTGTAAACCCAGCTACTCAGGAGGCTGAGGCACGAGAATCACTTGAACCTGGGAGGCGGAGGTTGCAGTGAGCCAAGATCATGCCACTGCACTCCAGCCTAGGCAACAGAGCAAGACTCTGTCTCAAAAAAAAAAAAAAAAAAAAGCGGGGGGTCGGGCATGGTGGCTCACACCTGTAATCCCAGCACTTTGGGAAGCCAAGACGGATGGATCACCTGTGGTCAGGAGTTCGAGACCAGCCTGATCAACATGGTGAAACCCCATCTCTACTAAATACAAAAAATTAGCTGGGGACCAGGTGCCGTGGCTCACAGCTGTAATCCCAACACTTTGGGAGGCCAAGGCGGGTGGATCACTTGAGGTCAGGAGTTCAAGACCAGCCTGGCCAACATGGTGACTCTACTAAAAATACAAAAATTAGCTGGGTGTAGTGACGGGCGCCTGTAATCCCAGCTACTTGGACTTTCAGGCTGCAGTGAGCTGAGATCTCACCACTGCGCTCCAGCCTGGGCAACAGAGTGAGACTCCATCTCAAAAAAAAAATTTTTTTTAATTGGCTGGGCATGGTGGCACATGCCTGTAATCCCAACTACTTGGGCGGCAGAGACAGCAGAATCGCTTGAATCCAGGAGGCGGAGGTTGCAGTGAGCCAAGATTGTGCCATTGCACTCCAGCCTGGGCAACAAGAGCGAATCTCTATAAAAAAGAAGGGAACAGACCAGACGTTGACTGAGCGGGGTGGAGTAGGGAAAGAGGGAAATCTGGGCCAAAAGCCAGGTTACTAGCTAAGACAGCATGTTCAGTGTCTCTCTCTCTTTCTCTCTCTCTCTCTCTCTCTCTCACACACACACACACACACACACACACGCTCTGACTCCCTCCCTCCCTGGCCGTCCCTGGTACTGTGGGTCCCACCATGGTCCCCAGCAGGACTGACTCCAGGCCAGCTTTTTCCCACAGCCTGTGCAGAGTGGGGGGAAAGGAAGTGGCTGGCCTTTGCTGGCCTTACCTTTCCCAGGTAGGTGAAGAACACCGCCTCAGGGGACAGCTCTCCATGGTGTAACTTCTGCACCAGCTGAGGCAGGGGCAGAGCTAGCAGGGCCTCTGAGTCCAGGTCTGGGTTCTGAAGGGGACAAAGTCTGATCAGTCTCCTACTCCCCAAAGTCTCATGAGCCTGCTGCAGACACCGGTAGCCCATGCCCCTCAGTCTCCACATGCACCCAACCAGATGCTTACTGTCATATGCCAAACGAGACATGGCCACCAGCAGCTCCAACATGGCCCAGCCTGGGCAGGCCCATGCCATCCCTAGAGAGTGCAGCTCTGTCTCCTCCACAAGCCTGCTGAAGAGGTGCCCAGCAGGCCGACATGCCCAGGCAGGTTTTTTTCTTTTCCTTAGAGACAGGGTCTGGCTGTGTTGCCCAGGCTAGACTTGAACTCCTGGTCTCAAGCGATCCTCGCACTTCAGCCTCCCAGTTAGCTGGGACTACAGGCACACACTACTGTGCTGGGCTCCAGACTGATGATTAAACCACTACAAATAAACACCAGCAGCAGCTGCCTTCTGTGTGCCAAGCACCACGCTGATGTCATCCATGTTTTGATTCAGTCTTACTGCCATTCTTGCCTGCTGGCCATCTGCCTGCACCTGACCCCATGCCAACCCCATGCCCACAGAGCAACTCTGAACACTGACCAGGGGTGGCCAACCCCTGGCAGGGAGGGGCAAAAACAAGAAGACCCCATCTTGGGGGAGGCTTGGTCTGTTACTGAAGGCCACACCCAAAAGAGAGGGTTCACACATTCATTCCACAAATGTGTGTCAGGCGCCTGCTCTGTACCCAGCACCACACTAGGCTGAGGTTCAGCCATGAACAAGAAGGCATGCCCAGGTGAGCTCACACAGGGCAGGGCAGGGTGAGCAGACTACAGGCGAAAAGATGAGATTTTTAGACAATGAGAAATAAAGATAATAAAACAGTGTGGTGAGTGGGTGGCACATGGGAAGGATGGAGAGGGAAGAGCTTTCTGCAGGAGGAGGGGCATTTGGCAGACCCAGGCAGAGGCCTGTCTGCCAGAAAGGGCTCCCAGAGTCTCTGGAGCCAGCCCCTGCCTGCAAATACCCATCCGCTTCCTCCTTCCCCCTTCCCCAGGGTGTTGCTTTGTTTTTACTTGTTTTTTCAATTAATGTATTTATTTTTTTGAGACAGTCTCGCTCCATCACCCAGGCTGGAGTGCAGTGGTGCGATTTCAGCTCCAACCTCCGCCTCCCAGATTCAAGCAATTCTCCTGCCTCAGCCTCCGGAATAGCACCCAGATGCCATGCCATGCTAATTTTTTGTATTTTTAGTAGAGACATGGTTTAGCCATGTTGGCCAGGCTGGTCTCAAACTCCTGACCTCAAGTGATCTGCCCCCACCATGGCCTCCCAAAGTGCTGGGATTATAGGTGTGAGCCACCACACTCAGCCCCTCCTCAAAGGTATTGGGTTAGTGAGTAAACACTGAGTCGGTGCGGTAGCTCATGCCTGTAATCCACAGCCTCTGCACCTGATGTCTTCAGTATCAGGAGCACTTTCCTGAATTCAGTGAACTGATACAACACTTACTTTGGATATTTTTTCCTAACATATGAGCTACGAAGAAGAAAAAAAATGATTCATGATTTCTCCCCAAACACACCAGATAATCCCTGTTGAGATATATATATATATATATATATATATATATATATATATATATTTTGTTTTTACTTTTTTAACTTTTTATTTTTTTATTTTTTTCCTGAGAATATTCCAAGTAATCTGTTGATATACGTTTTAAAAGTACACAAAATGAAAAGTGAGCTTTCCCTCCACCCCTGGCTCCCCTTGCACAGTCCCTCCTCTATGAATGAAAACTATACTTAACAGTTTCTGATGTACTTTTACAGGAAAATAAAATATTTATGAAGGCCGGGCACGGTGGCTCATGCCTGTAATCACAGCACTTTGGGAGGCCAAGGCAGACGGATCACAAGTTCGGGAGTTCAAGACCAGCCTGGCCAATATGATGAAACACTTTCTCTACTAAAAATACAAAAATTAGCTGGGCATGGTGGCGGGCACCTGTAATCCCAGCTACTGAGGAGGCTGAGGCAGGAGAATCACTTGAACCCGGGAGGTTCAGTGAGCCAAGATCCTACCACTGCACTCCAGCCTGGGTGACAGAATGAAACTGTCTCAAAAAAAAAGAAGAAAAGAAAGTATTTATGAAAACCCACCATATCAACAGTTGTCTATTTAAGTTCTTTCTTTGCACATAGTACTGCATCTTGCCTTTCCCATATCACAATGAAAATTAAAACTTTGCGGCCGGGCACCGTGGCTCACGCCTGTAATCCCAGCACTTTGGGAGGCTAAGACCGGTGGATCACAAGGTCAGGCATTCGAGACCAGCCTGGCCAACATGGTAAAATCCCATCTCTACTAAAAAAAATACAAACAAATTAGCTGGCTGTGGTAGCATGCGCCTGTAAACCCAGCTACTCAGGAGGCTGAAGCAGGAGAATCGCTTGAAGCCGGGAGGCGCAGACTGCAGTGAGCTGAGATCGCGCTACTGCACTCCTTTGCTTTATTTTTGTGCTCATTATATAAATATAGGTTCACTGTATTTAAAAAAAATGCCTAATAGTATGGAGAAGAACATCAAAATCAGCAGAGTATTCACCACACTGGGATAATTGCCACCCAACAGTCCAGTCACCATCTCCCCAACCTCACTGCAAGGCATCCACAGTGTCCCTGCGCACGGCAGCTAGAAGCTAACAACATGCTCCCTCTGCTCAGCACACATTTTCATTCTTTCCTACGTTCTTCCCTGTTGACAGTTAATGACACAGTTGCTAACAGCTATTTTTAAATCTTCAACTAGTGTCAGGCAGCTGAGACATTTTCTCCCAGACACCACAGTAAGTCTGTACCTTCAGGAGGCCAATCAGTGACCATGTGGAAACCTGATTTTGTGGAGAATGTAGGGAAGTATAGTATACAGGTAACGTCTAACCCTGTGGCCACCTGCATGCACAATTTTTCAAGAGATGGATACTCTACCAGTCACTTAGGGGGCACTGCCCCTCCTTCATCTGTTTTGTTTTCTCCTTCTGAACCACAGTGCCAATGGGACTGATAAGCAGCTTGTAAGAGATGTGGGAAAAACCATTCAGGGTAAAACAAAACTACCTGAACAAAAGTATAAAGGCATAAATAGGTGTTCTGTGATCTATCTCCCAGCTATACTATTCTAATAATGGTGGTCCTTCTCTTCAGTCTAGAAAAGATATCAAAACTCATTCAGGGGGTAGGGCGAGAAAAAAAAATGGGTGAAGGGTCGACAGAGTTACCAGAAACACATTTTTCTGTAGAGTTGCTCAAGGGTTTAGAGAGAGGTGAACTATTTTGTGAAAATTCAGAAGGTATTTAGGTATCCCCTCATTGGACACAGCTAGAATCTGGCACGGTGGCTCATGCCCGTAATCGCAACACACTGGGAGGCTGAGGCGGGTGGATCACCTGAGGTCAGGAATTCAAGACCAGCCTGGCCAACATGGTGAAACCTCATATCTACTAAAAATGCAAAAATTAGCCAGACATGGTAGTGGACACCTGTAGTTCCAGCTACTGTGGGAGGCTGAGGCAAGAGAATCACTTGAACCCAGGAGGTGGAGGTTGCAGTGAGCCAAGATTGCACCACTGCACTCCAGCCTGGGCACCAGAGCAAGACTCCGCCTCAAAAAAAAAAAAAAAAAAAAAAGAATCTGAGTTTCCAACTTTCTTTGTCCAAAATCTATCAGACAGGAGCTTTACTACAAACCGCTGTGTTCTCCCAGGGCCTGCTGGAGCCCTGCCTATCTCAAGTGCCTCCTTGTAATTCAGGGCTAGGCTAAGAGAGCCCCAGAAGAAAGGCTGCCCAACAGTCCCAAATCCTACCTCCCCATCCTTCAAGGACTCCAGAGCCAAATAGAAGGGTGCCTTAGGAGTTTGGGGCAGAAGGGAGGGGAGAGGGGGGAAGGAGCTGTTCCCAAGCCTGGGCTGGATTCAGCTAAAACTCCCATCTCCTGGTGGGGCATGGTGGCTCACGCCTGTAATCCCAGCACTTTGGGAGCCGAGGCAGACAAATCAACTGAGGTGAGGAGTTCAAGACCAGCCTAGCCAACATGGCGAAATCTCATCTCCACTAAAAAATCCAAAAATTAGGCCATTTCTAAAGCATTTGAACTGGGATTAGTTGCCAGCGAGAGACCTTTGGTTCTTTTTATCGCTCACAATTTTTATGTGGCCTGAAATACAGACTCCATGAACTGATTTTGTCGTTAAGGGCTGGGCCATCAGGAGCTTGCGCGTCCATCTCAGGGAGACCTAGCCTTCAGAGACGACAGCATTTGGCCCCAGGAGGAGCCTGCGATTTCGCCCTCGGTCTTCCAAGCTTGTGCCGCCTGTGGGGATACAGCACAGTAAGGAGCTAAACAAAACCTGCTGCCTGAATGGGGGAACCTGCATGCTGGGGTCCTTTTGTGCCTGCCTGCCTGCCTTCTATGGACGGAACTGTGAGCACGATGTGCGCAAAAAGAACTGTGGGTCTGTGCCCCATGACACCTGGCTTCCCAAGAAGTGTTCCCTGCGTAAATGCTGGCACGGCCAGCTCCGCTGCTTTCCTCAGACTTTCCTACCTGGCTGCGATGGCCTTGTGATGGATGAGCACCTCATGGCTTCCAGGACTCCAGAACTATCACCGTCCACACATACCACTTTGATGCTAGCTGGCATCTGCCTTTCTATACAAAGTTACTATTAATTGACATTGACCTATTTCCAGAAATATGATTTTAGATATCAGGCGAATTTCATGACCAGTAAAGGTTGCTGCTACAATGTCCTATCTGAAAGATGATCATTTGTTAGTTGCCTTAAAATAATGAATACATTTCCAAAACGGTCTCTAGCATTTCCTTACAGAACCAACTACTTCTTACCTCTTTGCCCTGCCTTCCCCCAAAAAACTACTTCTTTTTTCAAAAGAAAGTCAGCCGTATCTCCATTGTGCCTAAGTCCAGCGTTTCTTGATACATGTGATTCTACCAAGGTCTTCTTAATATGTTCTTTTAAACAATTGAATTATCTCTTCAGATTATTAAAGACTAATCCTAATGTGGACCTTAGGATACAGTTTTGAGTACAGTTGATCAAAATCAATTAAAATAGTCTCTTTAAAATGAAAGAAAGCCTCTTTAAGGGGAGGAACCAGAGTGCTAAAGGAAGAAGTCCGTCTGCATGGGTGCAAGGAGAGTGGGTAGGAAAGAGGAAGCCAGTGGGGGAGAGAGGTTGGAAAACATAAAATGGGTTACTTGATTGGTGATTAATGGGTGTAGAGAAACAAGTTAAAAGGCTAAGTGGAAGGGCAAGTTTCCATCATCTATCGAAAGCTATATAAGACAAGGACTCCCCTTTTGTTCCCAAAGGCATTGTAAGAAGCATGAAGTCTCCTTAGAAAAAAATTATACCTCAATGTCCCCAAAAAGATTGCATAATAAATTATGTTTCCTCCAAGCTATGCAATTCTTTTAACTGTTGTAGAAGAGAAAATATTCACAATATATTTAGTTGTAAACCTTGTAAACCAAGTGATAAAACTACACATTATAAAGCTTATTTTTAAAATAAAATTTAAAAAAATACAAAAATTAGCCGGGCGTGGTGGCAGGTGCCTATAATCCCAGCTACTCAGGAGGCTGAGGCAAGAAACTGCTTGAACCCGGGAGGTAGAGATTGGTGAGCCCAGTTTTTGCCACTGCACTCCAGCCTAAGCAACAGAGCGATATTTCGTCTCAAAAAAAAAAAAGAGTATGAGACCAGTCTGGCCAACGTGACAAAACCATCTGTGCTAAAAATACAAAAATACAAAAACTAGCCAGGCATGGTGGCATGCACCTGTAGTCCCAGCTACTCGGAAGGCTGAAGAGGGAGGATGGCTTGAGTCCGGAAGGCAGAGCCAAGATCGTGCCACCGCTGCACTCAGCCTGGGCGACAGAGCAAGGCTTGTCTCAAAAAAACTCCTACTCCTCCCTAAAGCCTACAAAGCTACTGTCAGTCAGGACCTCACCCCTTTGCTGATAACCACAGTCACTGGAAACCCTAAGGTAATCTCCAGCTTCTTCTCCTCAAGGAGTCGAGCTTTCATCAGAGCCAAAACTTCTGTCCAGGAATAGTTCGTTCTTAAAAATAATGAGCAGTTGCTCCAGAGGAAAACCATACGGATGCTGCTGTTGGGAGCTGAAGCACAGGAAGACCCATCCTGCTACCACTCCACACCCCTGCCAGCCAGGTGGATTCCTTGCAACTAGGAGGGGAGTTCTGCAGGCAAGAACTCTGAGCAGATCCCCGCTCCTGCTGCCCACGCTACTCTTGGAGCTGGCAGAACTCAGATGGCTGCACAGAGCCAAGGATAAACAGGAGGATCTCTAAGGAGGACATCCAGAGCCCAGCCAGAGAGGGCAACTAGACAGTGAATAACCTGTGCTTGTGTAGGGGAGATGGCCAATTTGGGCTGACCACCAGGGCCCTCCCACTCTGGGAGGAAGAAACCCTAAAAATTGACTGATGGTGGACTTTTCAGCTTGGTGAGTACAGGCTGGAACAAGATGTATTTTTTATTTACTAAATAAGTATGAGATATCTTGGCCCCAGGGAGGTTTGAAGTAAATTCATACATTACAGCCAGCCAAAGCTGCAAAACATGCAAGGCTACACTCTGGGCTGGCATGCCTTCCTGATATTTATCTTCTGCACCTCTCCATGGGAGTGTGGCTGAAGAGTGCAGCTGGGCACCTAGGTTCTAGTTCCAGCTCTGCCCCAACTCAAAAATCATTTGCGGAGCATCTGCTGAACACAATTTTCTGCCTCCTGAATCCTGCTGTTCCCCACATGGAAATCCTTGCCATCTGTCAGATCCCACAGACACAACAAGCCCTCCCTCTCTCAGCGCGTAAGAACACTTCCCAGAGTTCAGCATGTTGGCTTTAACTGGGGTCAGTGTTTCACACACTCGGAGGAGAAGCCCCTCTTCAAGCCACCTCTTCCAAACCTTCAGCCAGGCCCTTTCACGCCCCCAAACCCACACACTGAGGTGATCCAGAGGCAGCTCAGGGAGAGAAAAGCTTGTTGACAGATCACCCAGGAAGGGCTGGAACTAAACCTGCTCATGGAAGGGGCTTGCCAGGGGTTAGACACCACAGGCCAGCAGCAGGAGCTGGAGAGACATCCCTTCTAGCCTGGCTTTGCCAAGAACTCCCTGTGCACTTGGCAGGTTTCTTTCCGGCTCCCTCTTAAGATCCAAACGCGCAAATCAAGAAGCTTGAACTCAGCCGGGCAGGGTGGCTCACGCCTGTAATCCCAGCACTTTGGGAGGCCAAGCAGGTGGATCACCTGAGGTCAGGAGTTTGAGACCAGCCTGGCCAACATGATGAAACCCCATCTCTACTAAAAATGCAAAAATTAGCCAGCCGTGGTGGCATGCACCTGTAATCCCAGCTACTCGGGATGCTGAGGCAGGAGAATCGCTTGACAGGGAGGTGGTGGTTGCAGTGAGTCGAGATCGCCCCACTACACTCCAGCCTGGGGACAGAACGGGACTGCCTCAAAAAAAAAAAAGCTTTAACTCTAAGCTCTCCGGATTCCCTTAGCCAATTCTGCGATTCCGAAGTCCTCAACACTAGCATCCTATTGGTTGTCACGCTTGCGTTTTCGCATTCCAATAGGCAGTAAGCTTGAGATTCTTCGGCACGAAGCAAAACTCCTCTTTGACCCAGTGAGGCAAAGGCCTCCCACGACCTGCCCTGACACTATCGTTTCCTTTCCTCCCACTGGCTCTACCTGGCTCAGAAAGTGCGTAATGTCTTAGGGCGAGGAGATATTCTGGAAAGTTACACATCTGCTCTACCCGCCCCCACCCTCCACGCCTGTCCCTCCACGGGTCCTGCGGCTGAAAGTGCCGCTGCGGATACCCCCGGCCTGCGCCCACCTCCACCCCTCCCCACCCTGGCAGTCACCTGGAGCCGGAAGCGCTTCGCCGCCCTGTCCATGCTCTCCAGGTCGGCTCGCTGCCTCTGTCGCGCCCGGGCCACCGCGCCCCGCGCCGTCCGGCGTCCGGACCAGCGCAGGGCCACGGCCGCCGCCACGAAGCAGCAGGCCAGAGCGACCCCGGAGGCGCCAGACAGCGCGGCCCACAGCTCGTGCTGCACCATGATCCCCGCAGCCTGCCGCTGCTAGCGGCTGCGGATGAAGCGGCCGCACACACTAACAGCCCGCTCCGCCGCAAAACCCGGCCTGGATCGGCCGGGATCCCTGGCCCGCCTGCGCGGGAGGGGAGGGGTAGCGCGCCAAGCCCAGCGGCGACCAGAGGCGGCCCGCCTGGCATCGCCCCCAGCGACCTCCCGCACCCAGCCAAGCCGAGCAGGAGGGTCGGGAAGGGCGCCTGTTTTGCATGGGCGATCTCCCGAGCTTGAGTTTAGCCCCGGTTCGGCGCCACAGTCCCCGGCCCGGCCTCTGCCCGGCGCACACCAGAGCCCCAACTCGTGAAGAGGCGCCCCACCCCGAGCCCCCTGGGAGACACGCCAGCCAACAAGATTGGGAGCAGCGACGGATTGGGCACGCGGACTCTTTAACCTTGGGAAACCCTGTCGCAGCATCTTTCCTAGAGAACCAGGAGGCTGGACGTGCGCCGCAGGGCGCCCGCCTCCCCCCAGCGCGGGGCTTTCCGGGGCGCCAGCCCGGGACAGACACAGGGAGAGTCTCTGGGGCGTCCACCCCTGCCCCTCCTCTTTCCGCAACCCGGGACCCCGGGTCTCTCGCCCTGGGCTCTTCTTCACTGCCCAATCCGCCCATTATTTGTCCTTTGGCACAGCCACTTCCTGCAGACTGGCCTCCCCAGGGTCACCCTGTCCCAGTCCTGGTCGCTTCTGGATTGTACATCCAAGAAGCAGAAGGAACGCCAGACCAGGGGGAGTCTGGGGACCTGGCCCCTTCGGAGTAGGATGAATTTCACGGACACAGACACACACACACAGGCTCCTTACTGCTATCCTGGCCTCTCTCACAGAACTTTACGTGCTTTATCTCAGTTGTTCTCCCAACAACTTTAAAAAAAAGCATTTTTGGCCGGGCACAGTGGCTCACGCCTGTAAATCCAGCACTTTAAGAGGCCAAGGTGGGTGAATCACCTGAGGTCAGGGGTCCGAGACCAGCCTGTCCAACATGGCGAAACCCGTCTCTACAAAAAGTACAAATATTAGCTGGGCATGGTGGTGTGCGCCTGTAATGCCAGCTACTTGGGAAGCTGAGGCAGGAGAATCACCTGAACATGGGAGGTAGAGGTTGCAATGAGCCAAGATCACTCCACTGCACTCCAGCCTGGGTGACAGAGTGACACTCTGTCTCAAAAAAAGAAAAAGAAGAAAAAGAAAAATATTTTTATGCTCATATTACTTATGAGCTAACTGAAGACAAATGGTATTAAATAACTTATGTCCCATAGAACTGATGTCTATAAATTAAGTATTTTAAATTAAAAATAAAGTAACTTGTGGGTCACACAGGTGGCTGAGTGGGTGGGGATTCCACTCAGAAGCCGAAAACAGAGCTCTTCCCCGTCCATCAACACCACCATTACTGCCCCTGGAAGTGAGTCAGAAGTTTAGAATATGTGTATCTTTGGGTTGACGGGTAGCTTTTTTTTTTTTTTAATTTCGTAGTGGTCCTATTTGTCCCGATTTTTTTACTTAAAAGTGTGGTGGGGTACAGGTAAGTGCTTTGTGCCAGGAAACACTGTCTCCTGAAACACCGGGAGAGGCGCGGGGGTGGGGGTACAGTCCTGGATCCTGGTTGTTTTGACCTCTCTGAATCTGTGCCTTTACCTAAGGGGGCTGGTTATGATGCCTATCTTGCAGGATTGTTAGTAACGCTGCCTGGCGCTTAGTAGGCCCTCCATAAATGATTATGAATGGAGTGAAAGGCCCACCAGTGGAGAGACTTGGTTGTTACTAGAAGAATCCCAGCTTGAGGAGGGCCTTGAGTCAGGCTCCTGAGCAGGTTAAGCCGGGTCCCAAATTCTTGTGTTTGTAAGTCTGCAGTGAGGATTGAGCGCCTCTGTTCCTACTCAGCACTGATAACTCTTTACAAGTTTCAAGTCCCTAGACCTCAGTTTCCCTAGAAAAAGGGAGCTGACAGGTGCTGATGATAGAAACAGCAATCTGAAGTGGTTCTTATGAGGTCACCTCACCCCATTTTCTGAGCAAAAGAATGGGATGCTAGGCCGGGCGCGGTGGCTCAGGCCTGTAATCCCAGCACTTTGGGAGGCCAAGGCAGGTGGATCTTGAGGTCAGGAGTTCAAGACCAGCCTGGCAAACATGGTGAAACCCCGTCTTTACTAAAAATACAAAAATTAGCCGGGCATGGTGGTGCATGCCTGTAGTCCCAGCCACTTGGGATGCTGAGGCAAGAGAATTGCTTGAACCCGGAAGGCAGAGGTTGCAGTGAGCCGAGATCACGACACTGCACTCCAGCCTGGGTGACAAAGCAAGACTGTCTCAAAAAAAAAAAAAGAGAGAATGGGATTCTAGCCCTCAACTCGTCCTTCATTTGTTGGGTGACCTTGGGTAACTCAATCTTCCTTTTGCAAAATGAGAAGCATTTTTCCAGACCCTCTCTCCCTCTCAAAGGGAAAATAACATTATAGTCCTAGGGAAACACTGGCCATTCCTGAGGCTTAATCACCAAGTTTGTAACCTGTTGTGAGTAGAGCCAAGATTTGCTATTTTAGGGACTCCAGTTACAAAGCATTCACTTGTGTTTGCTGAAATGATGGCTTCTCTAAGCAGAAAGCTCCCTGGGGGCATATTAAATAGGCTTTAATTTACAAAAAGGGTCTAGGGATTAGGAGTGGGTTTGGAGGCCAGTGCAGCAAGTCCTGGACTGAGTCTAATGTTTTAGTCACAGTGAGTGGCCACTTCGTTCCTGTGAAAGAGGATCCAGAGATCCTTCTGACATCCTGTGGTTCAATTCAACAGACATCCACTGATGCCTGCTACTATATGCTGTGCACCAGGGAAACTTAAACGAATACTAGACCGAAAATCTGGCCTGTGGAGCTCAGGTCTGATTGGGAAGAAAAAAAATGTGCATAGACCAACACAGGCTTTGGTGGAAATGCCTGTGAGATCATGCTGCATAACCCAGAAGGCCTTGGATTCTAGGCCCTTGGACTGAACAGTCTTTGGGGGAAGCAAGATGGCACATGGTGTACAGCAAGTGTTTTAGAGCTTGGCTCTGGAGTAGGACTGGCTAGTATCCCATTCTTGTTGTGTGACTCTCTGTGTCTTCATTTCCTTACCTATCAAATAAGGGTAATAATAGTACCCCCCCACACCAAATACTCTAGTACTATTGTAAGTGTCAAATGAGTTAATACATGTAACACAATTAGAACAGGACCTAGCATATGTATAGCAAGCAATCCATGCATGTTAATCATATTAATTGTTGCTGTCATTACCTATTATTAGAAAAATTGAGGCCTACAGAGAGGGGTTTTATGGCCTGAGAATCCCAAGCTCGGAAAACAGACTGCCTGAGTTCAGATCTGAACTCTGCCACTTACTGTATAACCTGGATGTAGGAAGTAGAAAAGTTCCTCTTCAAAGTTACCTATCTTGTTAAAGAATAAATCATAAGTGTTAGAAATAATAGTTTGTTTTAAAGACTTTCTTCAAAGCCTTCTTGCTTTTTGCTAATAACTCTTTTTTAAGCCCTATCCTATGGAGCTGTTAGACATGCTCACAGGCACATAGTACATTCTATGTCCTTGTACTTTAACCAAGATATTTATGCCATTACTTTTCTAAGTCCTTTCACAAGCAACTTCCTGTCCCTTCCTTATTTGGACTTCCTCTTTTCCTTTTGTTCTCCATTGCCTTTACCTATTCAAGAAAGTTTTAAGTTATTAACTAATCAGGTTCAGTTTTAGATTATGAAGTCTGGCTCCAACTGTTGAAAAACATGCGCTTTGAATGAAGAGACCTTCCAAACAGGCTTTGTGTGAGCAACATGGCTGTTTATTCACCTGGGTGCTGGTGGGCTAAGGCGGAAAAGGGCATTAGCAAAGGGCAGTAGGATAGGAGTTGGTTTTATAGGTTTGGGTAGTTTTTTGGGGGGTGGGGGAGTTGCAGAGTTAGTTCAGTTACAGTGGTGGTGGGTAGGGGCAAGGAGTATACATGACCACAAGTTCAGTTACAATGACAGGGTTGAGTAAGAGGTATTTACATTATCATAAGAACAGTTAAGATGGCAGGGTTGGGTGAGAGGTATTTACATTATCATAAGAACCGTTAAGATGGCAGGGTTGGGTGAGAGGTATTTACATTATCATAAGAACAGTTAAGATGGCAGGGTTGGGTGAGGGGCTTGTCTGGGAAGCTCTGCTGGGCCATCAGGGACAATGGCAAAACACAGGCAGGAGGTGGGAGACATCAGCCCAGGCAAGCAGGACTTCAGACTTTCAGGCTCCAGGCTTTCATATGGAGACCTGACACCAACCAACAGAGATCAGGCACAGCAGTAAGGACAACCCCAAATGCGTAAGAGATAAATATGTCTGCTTTTCCTTTGTTCCTTGTACTCTCATAGCAAGATGGCTAACGAGCACACCCTTTCTGCAGAAAGTAAAATTGCCTTGCTGAGAGATCCTTTGTCTCAGTGCTGATTTTTCTTTGTGGCACAGAGCATCTGTTTCCAACATGGGAGTAAGCCGTGTGTGTTAACCTCTTGTGCCTCAGTTTCCTTATCTGTAAAATGGGATAACACTGGTGACTATCTCACAGAATTATTGTGAACATTAAGTTAATCCAAGCAAAGAGCTTGGAACAGCACCCCACCCACTGTTAAGGTTCAATAAATGTTAGCTCACTTTATTTTAAGAAGAGATTTATGCAATCCAACCAGTATTTTGGGAAGGCAGTGTGGAGGAGGGTTGGGAGAGGCAAGCTGGGAGCTGAGGTCATGGACTAGAAAAGCAGGCGGATGCAAAGATCCGATGGAGGTGGGTCTCCAGGGCTCCACCTGTGTTATCCAGAAGGTAACACTACACTATTCTGTGAGCCATAACCTGCTGTCAGGTCGTTCATGCAAGTTACTGTTGCTCACAGCCCCTCTAGTAGGCCCTGGTAAGTTTCCTTGCCAGCATCCCCAGTCAGCTGGTGATGGTAAGTAATTCTTCTGTGTCTTCAGCTGCTGAGTGAGAAGATAGGTAATAACTTCCCTAGCACCCTCTGAGGTGGGGGCAGGGCTGCCCGAGGGAGAGAAGAAGGGAGGGGAGCTTCTCAGATTCCAGAAGGTGTGAAGTCTGTATTTCTTCCAGGGATGGGAGCAGTAAGTGCACTCCTTCTCTATTTCCTTTTTCTTCTGTGAGCCTTTCCCAGGGGCCTGCTAAAGGGGAGGATACAGTCCTGCTCTAAGGAACTGCTATGGTTTGAGTGTATGTGTCCCTAAAAATTCATTCTAAACCTGATCACCAAGGTAATGATATTAGAAGGTGGAGCTTTTGGGGGAGGTGATTAGGTCAAAAGGGCCCTGGCCTCATGAATAAGATTAAAGACTTTATAAAAGAGGTGTGAGATAGCTGTTTACAGCTCCTTTTGCCCTTCTGTTCTGCAATGGGAGGACTCAGCCATAAGGCACCATCTATAAAGCAAAGAGCAAGCCTTCGCCAGATACCAGATCTACCAGTGCCTTGATCTTAGACGTCCCAGCCTCTAGAACTGTAAGAAATAAACGTTCTGCTTTTTTTTTTTTTCTTTTTTTAAGATGGAGTCTTGCTCTATTGCCCGGCTGGAGTGCAGTGGTGTGATCTCGGCTCACTGCAAACTCTGCCTCCCAGGTTCAAGCGATTCTCCTGCCTCAGCCTCCCAAGTAGCTGGGACTACAGGTGCGCACCACCACACCCAGCTAATTTTTTGTATTTTAGTAGAGACGGGGTTTCACCATGTTAGCCAGGATGGTCTCGATCTCGTGACCTTGTGATCTGCCCGCCTTGGCCTCCCAAAGTGCTGGGGTTACAGGCATGAGCCACTGAGCCTGGCCTCTGCTCTTTATAAATTATTCATTCTCAGGTATTTTTGACATAGCCTCATGAGTGGACTAAGACAGGAACTCACAGCCCCATATAGGACGAAGGATTCCACACTCAGAAGCACTACCTGGGGTGCTGACAATTTACAAAGCACTGTCAGGACTTCAAATGCAGCTGTCTGAGCCCCCTACCACCCCTACACCCTCCTCTGAGTTTGGGGAGAATTTGTCTCCTGTGCTAAGTTGATTACATAAATTACCCCAATAATCCAAGAACCTTTGTATCTGTGCTCTCTGCAAAGGGACTTTGCAACTCCTCTCCCCAGGAGTAGAGTCTATTTCCCTACCCATGTAAATCTTTGCGACTTGCTTTAACTAATGAAAAGTAGTGGAGGCAATGTTGTGCTACTTCCTAGCCCAGGCTGTAAGAAAACTGTTTTGTCTCTTACTCCTGGAACGCTGCCATAAGAACAAGCCCAACATAGCCTGCTGGAGGACTAGAAACCATGTGGAGAAAAGCCTGCTCAGCCCAGTAGCCCTTGCACAGGTGAGACAGCTAAGATGAGCAGAGCTACCTGACTGCAGACACATAAGTGAAACTTGCCAAGCCCAGCTTAGCTCAGCAAAACCACCTGCCAAACCATAGACTCAGAGAATAAATGGTTGTTTAAACCACCACTTTGGGGGATGGTTCATTATAAAGCAGTAGCTAACTGATACACCTCTTGCTCTTCATTGCCCAGATAAGTAACCGAGGCCTTACAGACAACCAGTCATTTGCTCAGTGCGACACAGCCAGTGGAGGGCCCAACTGTGAATCAGACCTGGATCTTCAAGACTCAAAATCCCTTGGCCGGGCGCAGTGGCTCACGCCTGTAATCCCAACACTTTGAGAGGCCAAGGTGGGAGAATCACTTGAGGTCTGAAGTTTGAGACTAGCCTGTCCAACATGATAAAACCCCATCTCGACTAAAAATGCAAAAATTAGCCAGGTGTGGTGGTATACATCTGCAGTCCCAGCTACTCAGGAGGCTGAGGCAGGAGGATCCCTTGAACCAGGAAGGCAGAGGTTGTGATGAGCCAAGATCACACTGCTGAACTCCAGCCTGAACTCCAGAGCGAAACTCCATTTCAAAAGAAAAAAAAAATTCATGCTGCGGCCAGGCATGGTGACTAATACTTATAATCCTAGCACTTTGGGAGGCTGAGGAAGGAGGATGCACTGAGCCCAGGAGTTCGAGACCAGCCTGGACAACATAGGGAGATCCTGTCTCTATTTTAAAAAATAATTTTTTTTTTCTTTAAAAAGACGGGGTTTCACCATGTTGGTAAGGCTGGTCTTGAACTCCCAACCCCAGGTGATCCGCCTGCCTTGGCCTCCAAAGTGCTTGGATTACAGGTGTGAGCCACCACACCCAGCCAAAAAATTAAAATTTTTTAAAAGCCCTGCTTCCTCTGTAACATGGATACCTACAGCTAGACTGTAGAACTGTTATTAAAGGTTCCCAGTCATTAGCTTGGAAACCCACCAGCCATACTTCACTTTAAATCTGTTTTCCTCAACCTGTTTTCACCCGTGCCTTCTTTGGATACGCGTGAAATACATGCTGTCTCCCTCCTATAATTTATTTGAAACTGTGGGTTAGCTTCTCTCTGAAATTTCTCTAATTCTCTGAAATTTCTCATCTGTGAAATGGGGATGTTGTACTACCCCATTGGTTGCTGTGGGAATTTATTTATTTATTTATTTTAAGAGACGGGGTCTCACTATGTTGCCCAGGCTGGAGTGCAGTGGCTATTCACAGGCTCGATCCCATTACTGATCAGCACAGTTTTGACCTGCTCTGTTTTCGACCTGCGCTGGTTCACCCCTCCTTAGGAAAACTGGTGGTCCCTTGCTCCCAGGAGGTCACCATATTGATGCCGAACTTAGTGTGGACACGCAATCGGCATAGTGCACTACAGCCCAGAACTCCTGGACTCAAGCAATCCTCCCACCTTAGCCTCCCGAGTAGCTGGGACTACAGGCACACACCACCGCTCCTGGCTGCTGTGGGAATTAAATGTCTTCAGGTAAGGAAAGTGCTTAGAACAGTGCCATCAGATGTCATCTAGCAGGGACTATATCATTAAATACAAAGTGTGACTAAAACTGATCTACAGCAATGGCAATTTTATTAGGGAAACATTTTTATTTTGATTATGAGAGCTACATATTTTTGACTTTGATCTAGTGACATCAGTCTGAGTGTTGAGTCAGCTTGTCTGCCATAAGCTCTTCTATCCAAGTTGGTGACGGAGAAATATCTCGTGGGTGGCAAACCAGTTTTTGAAAACCAGACATGCAGAAAAGCACATCTCTCTTCTTGAGAACCACTGGTGGGTCATTTTCACATATTTATGTCATATTTCACAGAGAATATATTCTTGGTAGGTTGTGTGCAAATCAAATCCTAATGTAAGTCTATTATTATTTAAAGAGCTCTGGTTGGGGACAGTGGCTCATACCTGTAATCCCAGCACTTTGGGAGGCTGAGGCAGGCAGATCACTTCAGGTCAGGAGTTCAAGACCAGCCTGGCCAACATGGTGAAACCCCATCTCTATTAAAAATACACAAAATAAGCCGGGCATGGTTGTGTGTGCCTGTAATCCCAGCTACTCTGGAGGCTGAGGCACAAGAATCACTTGAACCTGGGAAGTGGAGGTTGCAGTGAACCAAGATTGTGCCACTGCATCCCAGCCTGGGCAACAAAAATGAAACACTATAGTTGATTTTTTTTCTTTTTTGTTTTTTGCCTCTCAGCTATTTCACCATTGTGTCTTGGTTTACTTGTCCTTCCTGTCTCAGCAGAAGTATTCTTTTCTCCGGAAAGACTTCCCAGAATTCCCTCATCTGGATCAGGGCCACTTCTCTATGCTCTCAAAGCTCTCTGCATTCCCTGGTGCAAGGATTTATTACACAGTATTGAATCATCGTTCCTGTGTCTGTCTGGACTCTCCTCAGAGCAGGCACTGGGTCCTATACCTTCTTATTCCTTGCACCAGGCACACGCAGTGAACAGTTGTTGCATGGATTGTATGAATGCATGCATGCAATTGTATTGTGTTGTGGTGTGTTGATGACACCTCTGTTTACATCCCACTGGCTAGTATATTAAATTGAGGCTGGGCACAGTGGCTCATGCCTGTAATCCCAGCACTTTTGGAGGCTGAGGCAAGAGGATCACCTGAGGTCAGGAATTCGAGACCAGCCTGACCAACATGGTAAAACCCCGTCTCTACTAAAAATACAAAAATTAGCCAGGCATGGTGGTAGGTGCCTGTAATCCAGCTACTTGGGAGGCTGAGGCAGAATTGCTTGAACCCAGGAGGTAGAGATTGCAGTGAGCTGAGATCAGGCCATTGCACTCCAGCCTGGGCAAGAAGAATGAGACTCTGTCTCAAAAAATAAAAATGAAAATAGCTGCTGTCCTTCCTTAACACACCTAATGACAAACTACTAGTGCTCCCTGGTCAAACCCTAGGGTTGGCAAATTGCTAAAAACCCTTCTCCTATGTTAAGTGCTGGCAGCCCACAAGCTGCTAGATCAGGAGCAGAGTGCCCCAAAGTAAACACAGTTTCTTCTTCCTCTAAGGGAAGACAGAATGGTCAAACTGAGCCTCCTCACACTGCCTTATTCTGGCTTTGTCATTATAGAAAACTCTTAGGGGACCTGGCATGGTGGCTTACTCCTATAATCCTAGCACTTTGGGAGACCGAGGCAGGCTGATCACTTGAGGTCAGAAGTTTGAGACCAGCCTGGCCAACATGGTGAGACCCCATCTCTTCTAAAAATGCAAAAATTAGGTAGGTATGGTGGCACACGTCTATAATCCAGCTACCTGGGAGGCTGAGGCATGAGAATTGCTTGAGCCCAGGAGGTGGAATGAGACAAGATCGCACCACTGCACTCCAGCCTGGGTGACTGGAGTGACAGAGAGACTCTATCTCAAAAAAAAGAAAACTCTTAGGGTCTTGATAAATTGCAGACATATCTGTTTGTGTACACTGAGACATACATGCTCTATAGGGTTGTGGAATGACTGAAGCCAGCTGAGGTTCACCTAAGAGCCTTCCTGGCTTAACTGGAGGAAGAGAAAGGAAGAGCAGATGCAGAAAGGTCTCAATTCAGATTGCTACATGACTACTTTTAACTAGCTATATTAAGGTGGCAGAGGGGAAAAATGACTTAAAGATGGAATTTATAACCAAAAGGAAAGGAAAGTGGAAATATTTGGAAGATTCAGCCTGGCCATGCAAAGAGTAAAAAAGCATGTTTGGGTTGGGCGCGGTGGCTCACACCTGTAATCCCGGGCGGATCACCTGAGGTCGGGAGTTCGAGACCAGCCTGACCTACATGGTGAAATCCCGTCTCTACTAAAAATACAAAATTAGCCAGGCATAGTGGCAAATGCCTGCAATCCTAGCTACTCAGGAGGCTGAGACAGGAGAATCACTTGAACCCGGGAGGTGGAAGCTGTGGTGAGCCAAGACGGTGCCACTGCACTCCAGCCTGGGAAACAAGAGCTAAACTTCGTCTCAAAAAAAAAAAAAGGGGGGGGGGGCATGTTTGGGAGAGAAAACCAAAGGTATGGCCCAGCAGCCAGTTTGCTAAAGAGATTAGTACAGAGAGAAGGGATTATCAAGACAAGGAAAGAAGGACTCTGATATCGTTTGGATAATCCCAACACTAAGAGACCAGCCTGTCTCTACTAAAAACACAAAAAATTTAGCCGGACGCAGTGGGAGCGCCTGTAATCCCAACTACTCGGGAGGCGGAGGCAGAGAATTGTTTGAACTCAGGAGGCAGAGGTTGCAGTGAGCCATACCACTGCACTCCAGCTTGGGCAACAGAGTGAGACTCCTCCATCTCAAAAAAAAAAAACAAAACAAAAAAGCTGAGCACATGCCAGCACCATGCTTCCTGTAAAGCTTCAGAACTGCGAGACAATTAAAACTTCTTTCTTTATAAATTACCCAGCCTCAGGTATTTCTTCGTAGCTATGCAAGAATGGCCTAATACAGACCTCAAAAGCATATCAGAGATCTTCCAGGCTGCCCTTCCCATCACAGGCCCAGAGGACTAGAAGGGAAGAATGGTTTTCAGGAACTGGCCTGGGCCCCCCACCATTGGCTTGCTGCCCAGGGTCCCCTCGGGTCTCTGCTCCCTGCACTTCAGTGCACTACTCCTTGGCAGCCCCAGTCATGACTCAAGTGGGCCCAGGTGCACCTCAACCTGTTGCTCCAGAAGATATGAGCCTTAACCCTTGGCTGCATTCACATGGTGCTGACTCTCTGGTGTGCAGAATGCATGAGTTGTGGAGCAATGATAGCCTTCACCTAGATTTCAAAACAGGTATTGGACAGTCTGGGGCCCCAGGCAGAAACCTGCTACAAAGGCAGAGGCACCACAAAGAGCCCCCATTATGGCAATGCTGAGTGGAAATGTGGAGCTGGGGCTGCCACTGAGTCTCCACTAGGGCAATGCCTAGGGGAGTCATAGGAGTAGGGCTGCTACTGACACCCCAAAATTGTGGGACCACCAGTATGCAACACCAGCCCGGGATAGTACAGGCCCAAGAGAACCAGAGAGAACTGCTGCAAAGACTGCACCCTACAAAACCATAAGGGCGGGGCTTCCCAAGGTTTTGGGGGCCCAAACCCCACAGTGTGTCTAGGAAGTGGCACATGGAGTGAAAGGTCACTCTGAAGGGTTAATGTTTCCCCTTTTGTGTTCTCTACTTATTTGGGGTCTGTTACTCCTTTCTATTTCTCCCTTTTGAAATGAGACTGTCGGTCTTGGGTCTGTCCCACTATTGTATTTTGGAAGAAGATAACTTATTTTCACAAGCTGGCAGCTAGAAGGAATTTGCTTCAAGGTGAATCCGTGCCTTGAGTCTCACCCATATCTGATATTTATCTTGAAACGTTGGGCTTTTTATGCTGGACCAAGTTAAGACTTTAGAGTTTTTAGAATGGAATGAATGTTATTTGTATATTGAGAAGGATATGAGTTTTGAGGGGCCAAGGGTGGAATATTATGATTTGAATGTTTATCTCTGAAATTTAGTCTCCACTGGGTGCAATGGCTCACGCCTGTGATCCCAGCACTTTGGGAGGCCAAGGCGGGCGAATTACCTGAGGTCGGGAGTTCAAGACCAGCCTGACCAACATGGAGAAACTCCGTCTCTGCTAAAAATACAAAAATTAGCCAGCTGAGATAGCGCCATGGCACTCCAGCTTGGGCAATAAGAGCAAAACCCCATCTGAAAAAAAAAAAAAAAGAACAAGAAGAGATCCAAGATGGCCGATTAGCAGCAGCTCAGGATTGTAGCTTCCAGTGAAAGCGCAGAGAGCGAGTAGATGCCGCAATATCAGACGAATTTCTGTTGCCCACAAACTGGGAGATTCCCGGCGGAGGAGCCACACAGTCGCCAGCGCGACTCTTTTGGCCGGCGCAGCTGTTTTGCCAGCGCACTGGCGCAGCGCTTCTCAGTGCGGAGTATACGGGACTGGGTGCCCTTTTAGTCAGGCTCGGCTGGTCCCATCCCCACAAGGAGAACAGCAATTGGAAGTGCTGAGGACTGAGAGTTTCACAGCAAGCACAGCTGAACCCGGGAAGGCCCAGCTCTGTGGGGAAGGGGCATCCACCAAAGGAAAACTAAGAAACAGAAAAAACTTCATCACCAACAAGCCAGACATCCACTCAGAGACCCAATCTGAAAGTCAGCAATTACAAAGACGACAGGTGGATAAATCCACAAAAATGGGAAGAAACCAGTGCAAAAAGGCTGAGAACACCCAAAATCAGAATGCCTCTCCTCCTACAGGGGATCGCAGCTCCTCATCAG